>JAMKCH010010892.1:0-111317 GCA_023653785.1 Ophioderma brevispina
CCCTCTGGGTGTACATATTGCATTTGTACTATTACGCTCATGATAATTCATGAACTAAATGCTATTGATTGGCCGACTCCTACCGACTCCTATTACAAGTGCTCTTTCCTGAGAGAATTAGTTTGCTGTCCATACAAACTCATCCCCAGAGTCACAGTAAGGTATAATAAAAACCTAATACATGGTGTATATCAGGGAAATGGGCACAATATTTGGTGGCCTATTTGCCTCCACCATGTAGTATCAGATAACACTCGCAGGCATTCAATATTCGTATACTATAATAAACAGAAATGAAAGTTTATTTTAAGATATTGCTCAGTCGTTGCCCAAGAAACACAAGGTGTTTAAACCAGTGTGTCCCTCCAGGTATTTTGTGGCATCATCTTTAGACACCTGTGTCAGTCACAAGCTTATATTGTACTAATAGCTAGACTGACTGTACGATTAGCTCGAAACTAAAATATGCAGGAATAAAAAGTGGTGGAATTTCTGTCGTTTACGGAGTAATAAATGCCAAATTAAGAATTCTTCTAGGTTAAAAACACAGATCAATCTGACATCAGATTATGATACATACTTTTTGTCTAATAAATGCCCCTCAATGTCCCAGGGTTGGCCGTTAAAAAACCAAGCGGTTTAAACCGCCTTGTTTAAACCGTTAAAACGGTTAAAACCAAGGTTTATGCCGCCTATTTTGGCAAAAAAGCTGGCAAAAACCTCAATTTTGTTCCCAAATATGCTTTGAAATTTTCAAAATCTTAATTGTTGGTTGTGTATAAAAAAAACACTCTGTAGAAGTAGGATAAAAATTACAGAACAAGTGAGGTTGAAAGGTACAGTAAAAAACAACTTCTGGCTTTTTCATTACATTTACATAGGATATTTATACAGTTTTATCTTTACATACTTAACTTCATGAATAACACTTGAGAGGGGAAAAATGGACTGAAAATCAACATTACATTAAATTTGATCTGTAGGTATATATTTCAAAACCAAATAGTTAAATGAATAAATCAAAAAGTGAATAATTTTTAGGCTAAATTTGGAAAATTAAGAAAGGGGGAAGCAAGAGCAAGTACTCACGTGTAGATTGAAGTGTATTAATTGTAAATCAAGCTAGTATTTTGGAGTTCTGATGCAGAACTTTGCATGTTTTTGAAGAATTGTCACAGTGACTTATATTTTTAATTTATTTTTCTTTTCATTTTTACAATGTTTTCTATTTTTTGATGTATTCTGTGAAAATAAAATAATGCAGACATGTTGACTGTCTTAGTTTTGTTAAAGAGGTACTTAATTTAGTATTTCATGCCCTAAAAATGCTTGCATGAAAACCGTAGACATTTCCTAGTTTTTGCCGGTTTAAACAAGTTTATGCCGGTAAAACCTGGTTTAAACCGTTTCTGGCAAAAACCAGTTTATGCCGGCTTAAACCAACCCTGTGAATTGTTCCCAAAATAGAAAAATCATGCCATAGGTGCAAGTATACACTGATAATTATAATTAACAATCGCAAATTTTGCAAGTTTTGCAAAGGTTTGACAGCATGACAACTGGCTAATATAGCACAACTCAGTATGTCATTCAAATTTAAAGTGAGATACGTAATTTGACAAGTGATTTTCATAGAAATTATATCTAAGAAAATAGGTTAGTGCATTGAGTAGACCATTCATTTTAGCAGGTATGCGATTTTCATCTAAGTTCGTGGATGCAGTCATTTTTATGTTGATGAAGGCTTGTTCAAACATGGAGCCTTTTTGTGCGGGAGCACCAGGCACTTCCACATGGTGATGGCTATTGTTTGCAATGGAAATATAACTGACACTAATGACCTATCGTTTGTTCAGTCTCGAGTTTGGGGGTGACGTCATGACGTGACTTGGCATTCGCTCTGCATTTGGATTGCGCGCCTTAGTTGATGTGCGTAAAGCTGCAATATCCAAGGTCGATGCTTGCGGTTTCTGGGTGGCCAAACCTAAACACACGCAGTGACGTCCCCCCAAACTTGAGATGATCGAACAGAGTATAAATAAATGCCCCTTTTGAAAACCCAAATTCAGTGCATATTGCAGACAATGCGGTATTTAATTAGCTACATGGCTATGATTCAGATGTGCCAAATTTCAACTTTTGGAGGTCAGTTGGGGGGGGGGGGTGAGGATACAAAATGATCCTCTAAATCAATGCTGAGGGATTTCATTGAAATTAAAGCTTCCAGATTTACATTGTGTGCTGTAGCTTCTGTTAGAAAATTTAATTTCATATTGCAGAAAAAACTACAACATTGAGTAAATGGTATAGTCTTCCAGCTGGCGACTGGTTTCATCTGAAATAAGACCGTTTCTATGCATTTATTACCGTGTAATTTATAGCCTAGTCTAACAAGGGCCTCAACCATCGACCCTTTTAATTTTGTTGATTGATTTCTAAAAACACTATCAGGGGCTAAAAATAATATCTTGTAAATTCATATTTCACTCTTGTGCTCATACGTGTTTGTGATGGTGGAGAATATTGACATTGTACTGTGTGGAGTGCTGGAGGTGTTAAAGGCGCTTGTATAACGTTTGTGATATCGACAATGCTAGACATAAGAGCTGGGTTTCTTGTTTTTCATCACACAGTATTTGTTATGTTCTTCCAATTGGTTTTGCGCAGAGAATTTGAAAGGGGAATGCATGTATGTACTTTATAGCATCCTGTGTAATTAGTGGTGTACTGACTGGGGGGAGAGGCAAGTTGCCCCCTCTGACTCGAAAATGCGGGATGATATGGACCAAAATATGCATTTTCATCCCTCTTCTGTGATTTTTGTGCACTACGCGCACATTTTGTCAAATTCAGACTTAATTAGAGCAAATCGGCGGTACCACTTAACAATTTTCCCCCCTCTGGCGTGACAACTTAGGTAATTAATTTTCCCCCCTCTGCATCGACTCCCTCGGTACGCCACTGTGTGTAATGCTTCATGGTGTAATCGCCTCCATGTTGAAATATTGTCCATGGAGACCATACAGTGTGACAAGTGATTTCAGAGCCAAGCTTGACTACCCTTGGTTTTACAAGTAGTAGTAGCTAATAATAGCTTAGTTGGTGGCCACCGTGCAGCGTGGTGGCATGTGCGTGTTCTTGCAAAGTGTTTCAAAGTGTGATTTAACTGTGAAGTATCTACAATCAAAGCTTACCAAGAGTAGCTTCTACTTAACAGTACCAAAAAAATTAAAAATCTGTTGCGAAGTCATTGACCTCATTAATAATTGTCATTCATTTATGAATCTGTATTTCACTGCAAAATAAATTTTGCCCCAAAACTGTTCAAAATGTTGTTTTTCAATAGATTTTGTTACTTCTCATTGTAACAATTGACCAATCCACAAGGATTCATTTACCAACTTAATAATGATGCCACATACACCAGCAATTTATGGGGATTTGAGCATTTTGTTGGTGTGTGTGTGCATGTGGGAGTGTATGTGTGTGTGTAAAGGGTCAATCATGGTTTTCAACCAGCAATACACATTTACACATTGAGTGGTAGGGTGGTGAATTTAAAGGGAAATGACCCGATTTAAGTTTTCTTCTGGATTGAATGGCCTTGACCACAAACCCCCATCTGTAAGTTTTGTGCTGATATTTAATCCGTTTGGATGTGAGAGCTAAAATGAGATTTTGTAAGCCCTATAGAGTACTGAGTAAAATTAATATTGGTTGACCAAAATGGGGCTCTTTTTCACTCATAACCAAACCGAACATCTTTTTAGCTCTAAGATTTCACATGGTAAATGAGAATTATAGTAGCTTCCTTCATATACCAAATATTGACACTTCCAGTAAAGTCTGGAGTTCTGGGGATGAGGCTTTCTAGCAATTGAGCCATGGACCTTAAAGGTGTTGAACAGATTACACTCAGTGATGGTATACATTTGAAGTTGGGAAATAAAAAAAGTGAAAAATGTGCCAACTCTCTTGAGTAATAACAACAAAAAATTTAAGGTAGGTGGTCTGATTTTTATGTTGCATTTTCTATTTTGCATGGAGTCATATCAATAAAAACACCTGATACCAAATAGTGTTCCTACAGTTTTCATATTAGAAGTAAAATGTGTATCACAATGTCCCGTAGAACAGTATGTGGCCATGGTGGCCCTTAGAGGACATTTTTGTTCATTCTGTATAAAGGAAATATTTCTTAAACCTAAAGTTTTACCAGGGGTATGAAAAAGCTTTCTTTGATACCAAATTCTCAACTTTGATGAGGGGAAAACTGGGGGGGGGGCAAGGCTGTCAATTGGTTCACTCAAATGTAAAAGTGCATTTCTTGGCATTGTGCATAGAGTTGGTTCTGTAACTGTAGTACATTGAGTGAGGAATAGGCTACATGGAATCTTGGGTGTGGTTGTTGTTAGTAGTGGGGGTGAGTGACTGAATAGAATAACTGGCATTGTGAACTTTGAAACGTGATGAAATTCCACACTGGCTGTAGAAAGATGTAGATGGTGCAAATGTACCAAAATCCTTGCATAACACTTTTATCACCAATTCACCATTCATTGTTCATTATGTTTCTTTCTGTTCCTGCTCTCCCATGTGCACCACACATATGAATTGAACTAAAAATAAAAAAGTAATGCATAGTACCCTACCTATGTACAAGCTTGTTCTTTGATCTGCTTCATACAGCATCCATCTCGGGGAGGGGGAATTCAATTTTTTTAGGTGAATGCATGACCCAGATTTCCAACTTGGGGGGCTTGGAAACTGATTCTGTCCCTCAAAGTAGGGCATTAGGAACTGAAATTTTGAGAAATTTGCAGCTTTGGAACTAAAATTTGACAAGAATTTAGCTTCCGATTAAAAAAATTACCATAAGGAGACCTTAAAAACTGAATTTTGCTTTAACTGAGGTCTTAGGAACATTTGGAGAGGCACGAAATGGAGGTCTTAAGGATTGCTTCCATATGTCAGTGTCCCATTACAGTGTGTCTTTAAAAAAATACAAATTGCATTTCACTATTTTACAAGATACTTTTGCTTGCTGTAATAAAGATCGTAAATCAGAATACACCCAATTTGGGGAAATTTTAATCTTAATCGTGTATAACATATATGGTGATCAGGTGTAGACCACTGCTATTCTATGCATCATAACTAGATCTGCAGATAACATGGGGGGGTAAAAAAAACCAGCCTGGACAGCGCATGAAATAAAGCTATCAATTAATTTTTCATTAAGGTTATCACTTCACTGGGGGGATGTTATCACAAAGTCAGAGCAAGAAAAAAATATGGACAAAGTGTAAAAGGGCCGTCTTCGGATGTCAAACAACGTGACCGAACTTAATTTGCCACCCATGACAAAACCAATAATCTACAAAAGTGGAACATTATTTTGGGGTAGATTTTTGTCCACACCTAACCAAGAATAATGTTTATACTGTCGCTAGATTGGTTGTTTTGTCCATGGGAGTCAAATGACGTTCGGTCACGTGTGGTGACATCCCGAAGAATGGCCCAAAAGAAGTTATGAAATACAGGCACTGTTTGTGGGTATCATGTTTACAGAAATTTTGGGCACCAACTAAAAGAACAACTAGTAACAAAACTTCAACATGCATAATCGTAGAAGATGAACATGCATGCAGTTCCGAAAACAATCACGGGGGATAGCGTGTTTTTGTAGGACATATCCATGTGAAAAGTGTTGGATATTTTTTTCTGAAACACAAAGGGTTATTTTTTTTATTTTTGTTAATATCAATGGGTTGACGGAATCATAGTGAGATGAGATAAAACGCTACTGGACCCCTTAACAAAGCTTTTGTAATGTAAAACTTGTCTCTCATAAACGCCCCTCTTTTGGAAAATGCAGTGCCCCTCTGTTTCTATTGGAAACAATATGGTATCTTTAATTCAATACCCCCAAAAATTCTAAATCAATCTTAATGAGCTACCTTTGCACACATCAGAGTGATTTGACTCTTTTCCACCTTTCCATGCACTTTAATATAAATGCATAAGGGAAGATAACTGAACCATCTTATCAGAGGGTCAATATTTGAAGCGTGGACCCACCCTCCTCCAACGTCACTCAACCGTTCTTCAAACCGGGGCCAATTATTTATCACTTCAGGATTTCACCACTACCTCACTTGCTTTACAAAAAACAAAGTCACGGTATCACCTATATCTGCAATTGTTAGTCAGGCTTCACCTTGAATTTATTTCCAAAGGGGACGCTTCACTTTGGCAATTTTGGCAGATCTGAAGACTTCACCACAGTTTAACCATACTGAAAAGTACATAGTTCAAGCTTACTAATGTTTAATCATACTTGCCATGGCATAGAAAATTTAAGCTTACCACGTTTCACCTTCGCACTATTAGCTTTGGATGTATTTCAAGCTTCGTCTTCACAATAATACTTCACCAATGTTCAGTTATTCAAGCCATGACTACATTATGAATCAACGCGCTGAATTCCACAACTTCTTACAAAAACAAACAAGTCAACCGTTTCAAGATGCGCAAATTATGATTTTTGTGTTTTAATCCAATGTTTCCTTCAGATACATTTTTGTGTTATAACTAAATAAAAACCCAAAGATATAAATAGGATACAAAAACCTGTTTTAACTAAACTCTTGTTTACTATTGTAACTGTTCAAAAAACACTATCTATGGTAAACTGTTCCCTCTTTCCAGTACAAGTTCAGGTTTGCATGTTAGCTTTGACATGGTGTGTATAAATTAAAATGTACACAAAATGATCATGTTGCAATTTTGATCATCATGTTGGAAATACAATGATTTTAAATTATGGTTGTGCCGCACAAATTACATGCTTTACTACATTGTTAAACTCCTTACAATTGTAAAAACATGTTTTGTCGTGGTTTACAAAGCTTTAAGGATTTTTTCCAAGAGTGATTTCACTCTGGGGTCAAATTCTTTCCAGAGAGTGAATCCCAATTTCCAAGTGAAAACTACATCTAAAGATTTTGTGCGTTTGCATGTGCGTGTGGAGTGCGAGCGTGTTGGGAGTGTTGTATGTATATATGTGTGGGCTGTTATGTGTGTGTGTATGGTGATTCCAAGAGACGAGTGAAAAGTACATTCCAAGATTTTGTGCATTGCATTGTGTGGGGGGTTGGGTGGGTGGGTGGGCGAGCATGGATGTTGTATGTAGGTATATGATATGGGTGTCTTGCTGATGTGTGTGTGTGTTGGTGTATATATGTGTGTAGTTATATGTGTATGTGCAAGATGCACACATCAAGAATTACTGATAGATTCAATTGAATTGTTATGCTTCTTTTGTGGCAAAGATATTCTCCTAGGCTTGAAGTATAGGTATTATACTAACAAAAACATTATTGCACAACAATGCTTGAATAATATTTTGTTTTACAGTTAGATATTTGCAAAGGGGGCCCAATTAATTAAAAAAATAAATATTTTTATTGGAAAGGTTTTACTAAGTGTAAGGGTGGAGAGTGTCCCCGTTTACGGTAATATCGCAATACATAATTGGGTAAATACCCGGGTAGTAAATCGGATGTTATGACAGTGACATTTGAAATAAAAATTTACTTTTATTTGCTGTTGTTAAACGATTCGCCTGAAAACAACGTAGCTATGATTAATTCATTTCCTGGTTCTAAACTGTGAGTAATGATCAAGATTTACGTTGATGTTGCTGAAACGTATATGTTATTCCTTTACGAGGGCATACTATAGGTTATGTGATTCAATTATGCTTTCCCGAAAGCCGTTTATTTGTCCCGAAGCCGTTATTTCGTCCAGGGTGTTTTGCCAAAGTGATCCAGGAATTCATTCGTTCAAATACCTCTTCTCTGGTGGAAAATCAACATTTGACACTGAATTTAGCCGGGGAAAAATCTTAAATGCTGTTCAAAAAACTTATTCATAATATGTGAACTAAAACCACAACCAATTCGGATCAATAAGAAGGGGTCTTCCAGGATCAATCGGCAAACCAGACCGGATTCGATGTGCTGGTCGGTTAGAGCGGCACACATAAAGCATATTACGTCTCAGTTTTTACATCAAGCTTCAGTTTTCACAACAAGCTCGTTCAAGATCGTGGACGATTAAAGCAATTAATAACAACCAAGTGTACGCAAATATGAGTTTAAAAACGAAAAAATAACCGAAAATATACGAAGAATAAATAATAATCAATAAAATTTTTAGTGAAGGAGTTTAATCTGGGAAGTCATATAGAAAATAGCAGATCAAAAGGCACGTGGATGGAACCCTGACGAAGCGAAGGGGAAAAACTGTCGACTATGACGGCCATTAAGCCCATGTGGTTTGGTTACGTTCTTCCATTCAGTTCGCGAGTAGGATTTGTAACATGGAGGTGGAAAAATATTTCATGGTCTCTTAATTGCACCGATCTTTGATGATAGGAATATAGGTGATCATTTCAACCGCCAATCAACATCGGCATTGTTATTTATTTTTCATCTTATTGATGTAGGGGGCCTGGACCCTAGAGTTCATAAAGGTTTGTTTTAATTTTAATAGGTCTATGTGATAACTATTACGTCTTTGTTTTCATCCCTTGGAATTAAAGGAGGACATCCATAAGTTTAAAGCCAAGGGTTAGTTCCGGCAACCAGCTGATCGCAAGTCAATTATTTATCAATCGATTTGTTGAAGTTAATAAAGTTGTACAAAACAGTGAGGGGTAGACATAAGCCATGCGTTTTGAACTCGACACCCAAAAAGGGTGGTGGGTAACATTTTCACTGTGGTCCGTTAGTTTTTTAATGGATCTTTTTGAAGTATAAGCAGGATATGGCAGAAATTTGGTATCAAAATGGGGAAAGCGAAAACATTAATTAAATTAAGTATGGAAAGTTCACTGAGGTATCTTGAACATAGGCAGAATGGCATCAATTCAATGACGAAAAGTCGGGGGTGGTGGAGGAAGCGGGCATGAGGAAGCGGTGCGCTGTGTTACAATCTCTATGGGAAATGTAATTTTTTAGTGCTGAAGTGCAAATATGTTAGTTATTTCTTTAAAAATCAAGTTTTTTTTAAAATCAAATTTGGTTAACAAAATATAGAGCTGAAACTCATTATCTTTATGTTTTATTGTTAAAATACCTAAAATAATTACACTGCTTAGGCCATTGATTAGGCATACTAGTATGTTCTCCAAGAAATAGGCCTACCTTAATTTAAAATAATATAATACAGTAAGAAATCCCTTTCAGTCCAAGTATGATTATTTTACAAAACCTATGAGCACTGAAAACCTATATTAATGATAAATACCATCATAGCTATATAAGACCAGATTGCAAATGCCATTTGATTCTTTTGATTTCATGTTACATCCAATGGCGTCAAATTAATTGAACTAGAAAAATACAGTGGATTGAATTTGGTCACCAAAAACCCCAATATCCACATGGCACAAATGTAATCACAGGCTATTATTATGAACAACATAGGCAGGCAATCCTCAATCAGTCAAACCAAAATACAAAAGCTACTGCTATTCATACCAAAGGATTTTATCTTGTATTTTGGGATTTGAACTGATAAATCGCGCCGGATTAACTTTGTCAAATTCAGACTATAACGATATAATTAGTGTGCCATTGTTTTTTTTCCATGATGAGAAGAAAACAAAAAACATTCAAAATCTTTCTAAGATGTCCAGACTACTGTAATGAACGTTTACACATAAAAACTCTGTGTTAATAGCTGTACAGTGTATGGACTGAAGAAAAGTTTAAATTTGCTGGTTCACAATTATGGTGAATGACTTTTGTAATTTTCTCCGTAAACATGTGAGTTACAATGCACGGTCATTTCATTGCTCTCTTTGCTCCTTCCGTGACTTGTGCAAACCATTTTAAACTTTCAACAAGTTGAAGAAGTTTATCTAAAGGAGAAACATACTTAAGATTACATATGACCAAAGAAACCATGTGGGAGGATGGGTTTTATTGAAGTCGATTGAAGTGGCGACAAAAAACGATGTTGATTTGGTCATTTTGAAAAAAGTATATCATTGTTTTGTGGGTGATAACCCCCCTACAATTATATAATGCTGGAAAGGCCTAAGTCTCAGCGCAAGAAAGAAAATGACATCAAATCAGATATAGGTGTAACACATAAGTTTTTTTGACATTATAACCATGGGCACTTTCCGTTGACATTTGCCTCATTAAAATAAAGGTAGCATTCGGAACCTTACACCGACAATGGTTTCTCCGTGTTTTTTTTTGGATTCCTTGTTCAAGTTCCTTTCAGAAAATGTAGACTTATTGTGGTGGAGGGTAAAGTTGAAAGATATGATCATTGAAGGAAAAAAAAAAGTGTCGCAATATTTCAAAACTGGGTGTGTGTTGACAAAAATTCGGCGAGGGTAAAACGATAGGCCATAAAGCTAAACGTTGATCAGTAATGATCTCGGCTTATCCCAAAGAGTATCATTTACTCTTTCAATACAACCCATTTATAGGTGTACCACTTCAAACCTGTTAGCAGAGTGGTAGTGGTACCCCTGTGCGTCCCGAAAACAATACAAACATTATTGATTTTGATAACAATAACTACCACAAAAGTTGTTCTTAGTTTCATAAGTGCAGTGCTGCGGACTCTGTCGGTGATCCGCCGGACGGCGGTTATTCTTCATGGTGCTTTGTGAGGATTGGTGAGGAAGCTGCACGATTTCGACATGTTTCAGACGCGACCGACGGAATGGATTTGACGTCGTCTTCTCACCAGAATCACAAATCCAAACGTCCAAAGCTTCAACCCCTTTCAAAAACCTTATAGGTAAAGCTTCACCAAATGAAATTAAAATAGAGCCAGGACTTCACGATCGCAAAATATATTGACCTGAAGCTTCGAAGTCGAGTCGGCGTCGATATTTGGCGACCCGTGCGGAGGGTGGGGTACACGCTTCAAATTGACGCCTGCAATAGTTGGCATAGATGGATTGTGTGACTCAGGCTATCCAAAAATTGTCCAAGGATTTGCATTTTTTTCTGAGGACAATCTACTTACTATAACAAGCTCAGTGATTGAGAAGGAGAGCAGAGCACATGGCAGCCATTGTTGTTGACCTTTTTTTTGGATTCACCCAGTGATACTGAATTGGGGTTAATGCTAAGGGAAAAACAATTAAACAAAAGTGGATTTTAAGATCAAACCCAATGGGGGTCTATACCTCTTGGGCGATATTCAGAAGATGTGTACCAATCATGTAATGCATACAAGTACACACTTTACCATTATATTCACGTATCAGTACTAGGGGTTTAAAGGATACAGTTGAAAATAATGAGAATAAACCCATAAAATCTCTTATATTTAGCATTTTTTTTACTTTTTTTATTTTCTTTATGTAAATTATGTAAATGAGTTTGAAAATTGGGGATTGTATGTTGGGAATCTTGGAACTGCTTAGGCTCTAGAATTCAGACAATGAAAATATCCAGAGAATACGTCCACCAGGCCGGAAAAAAATGATATTTCCAGGAGCGAGTCGCCAGGGATTCGAAAAAATGTTAAATTCCCAGGAAGATAGTTGGATTTCTCACAGATTTCCCCCCAAACTTTATTATTCTTATGTATAAATTTCCCTCCAAATGGCCAAATTTCCCTCCAAATTGCCAACTTTCCTGGAAGGAGCTCCCAAATTCCCCACTTTTCGAGCCATGCGAGTCGCATTTTCCACCAGATTTCCACAATTTTTTAAAATTATTTCTTTCTGAAAAGTCAAAGTTTCTCTCTAAATCAAAATTTCCCCGAAAGGTAGGCGTTCTAGATTTCTCACTTTTTTCCCACCATGATACCATGCAAGTACGCTGCATGGAATGTTGTCTCAATCAAAATGCGCATTTTCATCGACAGGTTGCAATGTTGCAACCAAAAATTTCCAAACTTTTGTCTTTAATTTTGGCATGGAAAATTGTTCCGCTGATATTCCTCAACATTACCGCATCGTTAATTTAATGTTAAACGTTACCTTCACATAGTTTTAGCACTTGTTTAACTTCAGCATTCTAACCAATTGACACCATAGAGATAGATTAATAAAAGGCTAGAGAACCGACAGCCATCTTGATTCAACAGTGGATTCAGCTCACTGGTGGATGCTTAATTAAATGTTATTACCGCCTAAGCTCATTTTACGTAAACATAACATGGAAAAATGCACTTTCTCATTGATTTCGCCAGGTGACCCTCGGTTATAAAATGATCCTTAGACATCCAAGAACATCATCAGGCATGTGGTTTATTCAGAAAGTTTACCGTCGCAAAGATCAGCTACAATGTTTTTTACAGATTTTCAATATGGCTTCCAGAATAGCGTGGGCTATAGAATGTTTGTAGTTGCTATGATGAGTATGATGTTTTTAACACAGTAGTATTGCACAGTTTTAATATTTTTATCAATATGGAACTTTGACCTCGGTAGGTGCAAAACAGCGTCTGCCAACTCGCTTGTTTTTATTTTTGGTAATCAGCGAAAATAAGCGTGTTCGTGCACATTCTACTTGTTCTAAAGAAGTTAACCAGGAACAGCCCAGAGGTCTTGGTTGATACGCATGTGCACTTACGTTGGTGTGATGTCATTAGGATATTTTTACTATGATTTCTGGGAAACTGGTAACTCCTCAATAGGCTCTGTATGGGATCACATGACCATGATTTCCACATCATGGCGTATTATGGGATATGTCTAACACATTAAAATTTCAGCATTCTAACCCGTTGATACACATGCGTACTTACATTGGTGTGATGTCATCAGGACATTTTTACTATGATTTCTGACTGGAAATTTCCTCAATAGGCACTGTATGGGATCACATGAGCATGATTTCCAAATCATGGTGTATTATGGGATATGTCTAACACCTCGAAATTTCAGCATTCGAACCCATTGATATGCATGCGTACTTACGTTGGTGTGATGTCATCCATATCATCAGGACATTTTTACTATGATTTCTGGGAAATTGGTCAGTCCTCAATAGGCTCTGTATCACATGACCATGATTTCAAAATCTAGGTGCATTATGGGATATGTCTAATACCTGCTCTGGGTGATATTAGACAGATATTGATCTCATTATTTTCAAGCTTGGCCCAGATTTGGGGAACCTAATAATGCCTGTGTAATTTCATTATGTTACGAGGTAACTGAAATCAGAAAGGAAGTAATGAAATTGAGCAAGGGTTTTTGGATGCCAAGATGCTCAGAACGGTTGTCCCTATTTGTGAATTATCTTCCTCAATGTTGTCGGTATTAAGTCTTGGAATTTGTTCAAATGTTGTTCAAATGTAGTTTAGAGGCATTTGTGCCAGGCCCAGAGCTCTGTTCTGTCATGTATTGGCATTTAGAGAATTTCCGTTCTCTGTTTGAGGAAGTGTTTTCAGCTTGTTGAGAGTCTGTGTAACGCTTTGAATACGGCACAAGAGTTATATAAAAAATTCCCTCAAATCCTGATACGTGATATGGTAAAGGGTTGTTATGAACATTCCTACTTTGATTTGATTTTGGTGGGAAGTTTAAGTGAAGAAAATCGAGGATCACTGCTTTGAAGGGAAGGCCCCCATTACTTTGTAGGGAAGAGCAAGATTATCTATCTTTAAATTCCCCCAGTCCTCTAGATTGTAAAAAAAATCAGCAAGTATGCATTTTCTTTCACAGTGTAGGGGCAAATTTACTATAACAAAAGTAGAAATTTGGGGGGGGGGTGATGTAACATTCTTAAAAGAAGCCAAAAATTGCAGCCAATTGTTAATATTCTAAGAAATATTCTAAGACTATTAACCACTTTAAGACTCCCAGTTGACACTGTAAATCCTTTTGATGGCAACAGACTCCCTTTAATTTGCTGCTCTATTCGTACATGATGGATCTTTTCTGTTTGATGTCTCAAAGTCTGAGAGCATTATAGGTTTGTATTTGAGTACTACATCTGGGTCGACAAGAAAGTGGAATATCACTTCATCATGAGTACTCATCCCTAATGCATCCATGTCAACTCTTACCAAATCTGGGTGAAAACTTATACCATTATATCCATTCTGCATTGCAAGAACATCCTATCAAATTCTCACTAGCAAAACCTTTACCTAGAACAGTCCAAAGAAATTGCTGTATCACTATGAGTTACAAGATGCTATCCACCCAAGGACACAGTTCAGTGGGTTTGTACTTGTGACATACAGTGACATGGAACTGACCTTGTGTGATATGGGTATTCATATATAATTACCCCAAAACCAGGGGGGTATTTATAAAAAACATTGGTGAAGAATCTAATGAGCTGTGCCAAGGTGAATTAAGATTTACTAGCTCATAGTGATTTCACTCCAGCAATCCCCAAATGCATCTATCCGTGCAAACTTTGCCCAGGGACACAAAACAAAGGAATTCAGCAGGATCTGGGTTGAGGAAATGCGAACCAGAGCCTTTAAGGTACCCGCAGGAAGACAGGATTCAAACAGATGAAATTGATAGTCAACGACAAACAGCGCTTGCAAAGTGCCGGAGCTTTTTTTGTCATGACAAGCATCACACATTTGACCTGTGTGGTATTGTATAGTAAAGTATTCATAACTTAACCCCGAGGCTGTTATAAGCGAGACAGAACGTTCGATTAGGATGACGATATCAAAGGCGCGTACGTGTATACAGCTACAACGTATACTTCAGTATAATGTTGGATGAAACTATGTAGGTTTTTTTTTAAAGGCATTCAGGTAGGTCCTGATCGTGGTGCTTTGCTAATTGCTGTGATGATTGGGCTGACATATTGGTGCAGGGGAAAGGTCAGGGACCAAAAAAGAATGACTATAAATGTCCGTTTTACACCAAATTCCCGAAAAATATGTAACTAAATTTGGGAATGAAACTATATGGAACAGATAGTGAATTCTGAATTCCTATGCATCCTATCTGAGTAACTGAAGTTTTAAGGGAAGTCCATTTGTAGGGGCATTAGAAACTTTTGGTTAAAATTCCCAAACTTCAATTTGTGGGCTTTTTTGTCAATCTAAGTTCCACGGCTTTCCCCCTGGTTGACGGTCTTGACCTTTGTAGTGTTAATATCAATGGGTAGGAGTCTGTGATATTTATGTTGATTAAGTTATTGGCAACTTGAAAAGTTAGCCTACAAATTACCCGGATGTCTTTAGCCTCTCATTAACCCTAACCAGGACCGGGTCGTTTTGGTGCCGGCCAGACGGCCCCAATGCACACGAAAAGGCAATCTATTTTTTATTTTTATAAACGGCCCAGATGCAACGAGAGCCAAGTTTGCGTTTCATTGCATCTCGGCCGTTTTTTTTTCGTTTTTTTTTGCCCGATCTCAGGAATAAGTAGCGTAAAGTCAATAACGGCCCAGATGCAACGAAACAACATCGCGCCATTTTCCCGGAAGACCGGCCCCAATGCAACGAAAAACATCGCGTCATTTTCCCGGAAGGAGGCCCAGATGCAACGCAAAAAACATCGCGCCATTTACCGAAAAGACGTCCCAGATGCAACGAGAAAACACGCTGTGAAAATTGCATAAAAACAGGGTAAATAAATAATAAATAAAAATTTAAAAAAAATAAATAACTAAGGGATGCGTTAATGCCACCAATGATCTGCCATGATCTTTGTAGCTTTAGTTCGCCAGCGTGAGTGGCTCTATACGCTTACAAGTCGTGCGTGGCGCTATGATGCTACGTCAGCTCCGGTTTACGTCATGAATACGTTTATGCATAATTAACACAATAGTTATCGAAAAGGGTGGCGCTATACCATCGATAATCGAATCGTCTATGGGGCATTTGTACAGTGTCGCCCGCCTGATGAAAAGCACTGCGCCTTCTGCGGGCAAAACGTCCGAAATGCAGTTTGAAAAGCATGCATTCATTTCCGTCAATAACGGCCAGATGCAAAGAAAAAACATCGCGTCATTTGTTCCCGAAAAGACGGCCCAGATGCAACGAAAAACATCGCGTCATTTTCCGGAAGGACGGCCCAGGTGCACGAAAAAAAATCGCGTATTTTCCGGTAAGACGGCACCAAGATGCAATGAGAGCCAAAGAGAGTCATATGCGCGACCAAAAATAGTTTGTTGACAGCCCAGAGGCAACGAAAGAAGATTTTTCCGACCGGTAGTACACGTTTCGTTGCCTCTCATTTACGCTCGGCCGCGTAGGGTTAATGACGTATCAGTTATTTTGGGTTTAACATACATTTTTATGTGTAGAATGTATCTGTATTCTTCAATGGCCTAGACTATCATTGAAAGCAGTTGACATTTTCATATTTGTGAAAATGTGCTAATGCTGCTTTAAGTGGAAGAAAAAGACAAGAGTGGAATTTGGAAGGGAATGTTAATTGGTCAATAATATTCGGGGGTTGGTTATTAGTTTATAAATGAATGGAGATAGATGTGTGTTGTGTGAGCATGCAGTGTCCTGTACCTTTAATATCCCATTTAGAGGGGAATAGAGCATTTGTGAATGATGTTAAAGTACTGTATGGTTATATCATTGCCGTGCAACGCAATACATGTTTGTCTACTTACTGTGAATTATAATAGACAGAGGAAGTAACTAGAACCTTTGAGTAAATCAGTGAATTTCTTAGGCTGGCCATGGGCATAAACACCAAGACTATCACCATTGATGATAGCCATGATGATAGATAAGCAGCGCGCTAGAACAGATAAGATAAATCCAACAAATGTCAAAAAACGACTACTAGTTTATTTAGTCGAATTCTTAGTTTTACTCGTGCATGATTTGGTTTGAAACGGTGACTGGTTTCAGTATACAAGTACATGTTGGATTTGTATTAGGTTTCTGTTTTTGCATTAAAGGGACATAATGGCATGAAAAAAATTGACATAATGAAAAGGACCCTTTCTGAAATCACTTCGACGGGTTTGAAATGGATGTTTACATTCTGTAAAAACAGTAAAAACAGGACGAGTTCCGGGGGAAATTTCTGAAACAAGGATGCTGACATTACTGCCAGCATTTACCAAACTTGAAAAGCATGTTGTCATCAGCTCACAGACCATTGCTATTGTATATGTGCTAATCCCGGCTAATCCATCTTTCACTTGCCAGATCAATATCTTACTACAAGCCTAAAGTACAATGCCTGAATCCCGGTCTGAATGTTTTTGAATTGTGTCGCAAAACATGCTAGATACACTGTAAATTCTGTCAGGGATGTGAACACCTTGCTTTTCTGTTCCAGAATTGCCACAAACTGCCACCTCCCCCCTGGAACTCGTCCTGTTTTTACTGTTTTTACAGAATGTAAACATCCAAATTGTTTTCAAACTCGTGGAAGTGATTTCAGTGAGGGTCCTTTTCATTATGTCAATTTTTTTTTCATGCCATTATGTCCCTTTAAAGGGAATGCAGCTTTTAAAGTGGATGAAAATTTACTTGAGCTAGAGACGAGAAGGGTGTTAGGGCTATTTCCCAGCTCGAGGAAGGGAAATGGGTAAGGCCCCAGGGTAAGGGGATAGAAGCTAAAGAAGATTCACTATGAGTTACAATACGATCATCCACCAAGGGCACAGTTTAGTGGGTTGTACTTGTACATACATTGACATGAACTGACCATGTGTGATCTGGGTATTATATATCATACCCCAAAACCAGGGGGTGTATTTTCTAAATACATTGATCAATAAAGGCTACTGAACTGTGCCAAGGGAATTGGGATTTTACTAGCTCATAGTGATTGCACATCTTGGTTGGTAATTGAACCAGGAGGCCCCGGGGCCGCAGTCCCATGACCAGGGAGAGAATTAGCTACAGGGGCGTCGTTGGCCTGGCCAGTGATTTCATTCCATGTGTGTTTTTATGATGATGCCATCACATTATTTGAGACTTTCTAGCCTCAGTGACAGGGTATTTTGGCATGTTAGGGTTAGAATTTGGGTGCAAAAAGAGTTGTAAAAATGGGATGAGATGCTTCGTGGTGGTCAACATTGTATCCTGGATGCCAAAGGATAATGCTCCTTGTATTATAAGGAGCTCCTTGTATTATACATAATACAAGGAGCATATATGAAAGTTTTGCTTGGGGAGGTGGAAACTGGCTGCAGCCCCCCTAACAAACTTATGAAAATATATTAGATTAAAAATATCAGCATTACCTGTATACTTGGCCCACATTTGCATCTTTTTTTCCAAACACAAACACCTTCCCAAAGGAGTGTTTCATTTCAGAGTTTCATGGGTCATCATGGGCAATTAATTTTCAGTATGTCCAGTTCTGGACTGTCAACGTACAGAGGGTGTTGGGATCTTTCAATCCCACAATGCACAGTTTTGAGGAAATGTCAACCTCAACTAGGGTCAGGTGATCCACAAAAATATATTCTTTAACACATAAAAACCTGACTTTATGCTCATTTTAGCTACAAAGACGTTTGAACTTAGGATTTTTGAAGATCATGAAAGTCTTGTGGTTCTTAAAATTTGGAAAACTTTTTACCCCTAAGTACTGACATGTGTTTGTACAGAGAGTACGGCACATTGCAATGCATTATGGGTTGATTCAAAAAACACCTCTGGTCAATGTAGGAACAGATTGTAGAAGGTAGTGTCGAAATTAATTAAATGATATTCAATTAAAACTGTAAGTTGAAAGTCGCGTCGGTTAAGACAAGATCGGTGGGTATACAGTTTTTCTTTGATTTTGTCACAGCCCTTGTTTGGTGTATCTGGCTGAAGTTTCTGCAGTTATTTTCTGGTTCTGGATTAATGTTGTGTCCAAATCTATTTGCCACCAGGTTTTTTTACCATATTAAAATCAATCTCTGGTTTCTAGGGATCCCATTCCGTGCAGTCATTTTTTCTCAAATTTGAGTAAATCTGCAATTTGTGGTTGCTCACATTGTCTACGTGTTACAGTGTTTATCATAACCTTGGACATGACATACGGGTTGTCGTATGTCTTGTGCGTGAACAGAGCTTACACACAATCCAATGGTGTAGTGTATTGCTGGGAAAGTGGGGTGTGTAGCTCGGAATGTAGTTATTTTTAGTCATTCAGATTCATTTTAAAATCAACATTTATGGTCTAAGAACAAACAAAACACAGACCTCAAACAAAACCGGAGGCAAAAAAATGGCCCGAATGGCATTAGTTTAAAGTGCATGTAAATGTACATAAGTTTTGGTGGCATCAAAAAAAGCCAGAAATTGTGCACAAACACACCCAACCATACAGGCTTATTCTTTTGTATGTTGTTGCTTCAGCAGTTAGTGACAATAGGATGTGCATTCATGCATGGAAATTTGACAGAGCCTATGGAACTAATATGACAGTGTCAAAAGGAATATAGTGCCAATGCTTTTGACAGCATTGAAAGAATGCGGTGTGCGGGGGAGCGTGACAGAAAAATGTGTAATTCGTGAAAAAGCCTGGTGCCCTCACCTCAACATAATAAGGGTACCTGAGAGAGTGTTCTAAATTTTGCGGAAAAGGGATATCTTTTTACTGTCAGCGCGGACCACGAAATCACGAAAAAAAGGGGTGCCGATTCTGAGCATCCGTTCTCCGCGAAATTTGCAAAACGGGGTATTTCACAGAATTGGTCATGGTCAATCTTTTTTGTACATAAAGCTTCAAGGGAACACTTATATTTGTTGAATTTTCATTTAAAATCAGTATCAGGATTTGTAATTCATCCCAATAAGACAAGATCATTGGAGTACAGCAGAACAAAAGTAAAGTTGATATTTAGTTTTGTCTTAAAGTTAAATTTAAGAGTTCATTGAAACGGGGTGTTGAAAATCTTTGTCTTGAAACACATTGAACTAGGGGGTATTTTTAACCTAATTTTGTCATCGATTTTGCACAAAAAAGGGGGATAAAATCAATGAAAAATCATTGAAAAGGGGGGTTTTGAAAAAATGAACTATCATGGTTCCACTTTATGTTGATGTTGAGGGACCGGGGAAAAAAAAGGAGGGAATTTTCATGATCGTGTTGATTTGAAGATTACATGAGTACGATCTGTTTCGCCGCATGAAGGAAGCGTGTGCTGGGGACGTTGACCAGAAAATTGGTATCCTGTGACAAAAGAGGGGGAATGTACACCTGTTAGTAAAACTGGGGGAGTTCATTAATATTCATGATCAGGTATAAAAGTGAATGAGCTCGCACGGAGCACGTGAGTGAGAGTGCTCTCATGTCATCCCATGGGGATGCGTGACTGTGTTACTGGGAGATCATACCTATACCATGATGTGATCCAGCATAATGAGTCTGATGTGGGGCATATAATGATTTTTTTGTTAGTTCTTTTGAATATACTTTAAAAAAAAAAAAAAAAAAACTCAATATTTTTTTAAATTGGCGTACGAATTCACAACCTAAAATTTTCATGGACCGTATCAGAATCTGCATGAAAAAATGCGTTCAAATGAGTAAAACAAGCTACGTTTCTTAGGTTAGTGGTTTTGAGATGGCTTCAATACCTGCAATAATTTGGGAAAGCCACTCAAAAAACACTGACTTATGTGTTACCACCATGGTTGAAAGGGTAGGTGATTATCTTGATTAGCCATGGGGGGGGGGGTAGGGGGAGTGTATGGGAACGTAGGGGGAGTGTATGGTAAGCTTTGCATTCACCTCTGTGCACCTGGACGCAACTTCCATTTCCTGGGTTTGTATTGTTGGAGCTTCAAAAGTGCCGCTAAATGAAACATCAATGCTCTTTCTATAGCCCCTTTAGATGTTTCAGTTTAATCAAAGCTTGGATCCTTGGAACTATTTTGGAAACAGGCAATTTAGGGAAATGTAATTGCTAGTGCATTGGCAAAGAAAAAGCTATTTGACATTTTTAATATTAATTTTTTCCCAAATGAATTAATGGAGGCAGGTTCCCGTTAAGCTCTGAAAATTCCGCGCGTCCAATGGACGCACCAGTTTTTCACGCTAGTAAACAAATTTGGCGTCCGGCCTCAGTTTTTTGCGTTCGGATCATATTTTCATGTCGAGAGGTCAATCTGCGCATGCCGGAAATTCGCTGCGAACCCAATTCACCTAAAGTTCCCGCACTAACATTGCGAGAAGCCACAACCAGGTTCACACATTATTTTCCATGCTAAAAACAAAAGTGTATTTTAACTTTACCTACTACACTAAACCCAATTCCTAGTGCCTTCCCCGACTCCCTTTACTTACTTTAGCAATGTTTGACACTGACGCCTGTGGTCAATTTCACTTACAAATCGTCAAGCGTACAAAGCTTTTAATCGGCCGCATCCTAATAAATTTATATGGACTTTCTCATTATTCTCAGGGATGAAAACATTTAACTATTTTAATCACATGAATTAAAAATACGAAATATGCCTAGTTCTAAGTAAAATGAGCAAAGTACACAGTATTATTGTGGGTCACAAATTGAAAAATAACAATATTTTTTTTTTAATTTTTTAGGTTTTTTCTTTTTTTAAAACTTTAAATTAACCTGTCAGCATTTAAAGCTAACAACACCCCTGTCGTCCATTTATTCTAAAACGCCTATTCGTCGGCAAACACAAAGCATGCAAACCGAATGGGGTCAATGGGCGTGAAATCCACAACAAACAACAACAATGTTCCTTTTGAATTTCTTATGGACATGGAATAAAGACGGCACGTTTTATTTACTGAGTGAGAAAGATTACCTGTTCGTACTCCTCCAGTAACGACCATTCCACTGTGCAACCATGGACAATTTTCTACCTCCATGATTCAAAGTAGATTTCCGAACAGAATCCACATGTACCGGAATGGGCATTTTCCCAAGAGGGGATTTTCCCATCAGGGGGTTTCCCGTTTTGCTGGGCGGATTGCCAACCCACGTGTTTTAGTTGTTTTTTTCTTAGGTATTTTTCTTCCCAATTTTAAGTCCTTGCTCTGAATTTAGTATGATAGATTATTTTCTATTCTATATATATTTTAAGGTTAATTTTAATTTTTTTACTTGATGTTTGTTTGAACTTGTTGTATTAATTAGTTTTATGAATCTTTTTTCATGCCTCTGACAGAGGGTTGAAAGAAAACTTTGTCAATTATCAAATGTTTTTGATGTTTTGCCGTCTGTTTACATTACAGACAATACATCGATCTTTTAGGAGGAAGCCGGCACTGAAACCATGGAAACGGGTCTCTCTGGGGTTTTCCGAATTTATTGCAATCAGAAAACCCTTTGCATTTTGTGGAGGGGTCGCTCATGACTTGGTCAGGTATTTAAACCTAGGGGAGAACACATCACATTGTTTTTTTTTTAACTTGAGAGTAAAATACTAGAGCCGATAGAAGTGAAAAGTTCATGTATTAAATGTTAAAAAAATTGGTACTGTGAATTCTGCGCGGTCAGACGGACCGAGGAACTTGTTTGAGGAGTCAGAACGCGCGTCCGACTTTTAAAAAGTGCGTCATGGACGCAATACGCGCCTTAACGGGAACCCTGAATGGAATTCCTAAAAACAGAATGAAAGATACTTTTGTCAAATTGGGCAAATTCAAAGATAAACCACATTGATAAAAAAGGACTAGCAGTATGATCCGATTGGATTGCAAATCACTAAAAATGGCTGGTAAATCTCAATTCCCTGGCACAGTTTCATTAGTTTCATTCACCAATGTATTTATAAAATCCACCCCTTGTTTTTGGGTATGATATATGATACCCAAATCACACAAGCTCAGTTCAAGTCAATGTATTTACAAGTACAACCCCTGAACTGTGTCCTTGGGGGATGAGTATATTGTAACTCATATAGTGCAGGGCAATGCCTGAGGTGGTAAAACATCTTTTAAAAGTCTCAGACTTCTGCTCTTACTAGATCGGGAAGATTTAAAAGAGAGTTACCATAGTTAGTGACATGCCCGGAGATATCGAAGAATGTCAAGATTTGAATTTATAGACTTTGAGGGGGAGAAAAGAAGTGGGGAGACCTGGAGTATGGTTACAAGTGACAAGAAAATTTATACCTAAGCAGGGAGGGTAAAACTGAAATCCATCCTCTTGTGTTATAAGACTGTGAAAGATCAGTAACTTGTCTGGATCAGCTTGCTAAAGTGCACTCATTAGGTCCCCGAGACCTGCTTGTTAAAAGTTGGGGATAACCTTAATAGTACTTACGTCTGAGTAGTCTTCTTAAAAGTGAAAAGAAAGACCATCTCATAAACATAGCAAGGAGATTTTACTCACTGGATTTGAGGATTTGGAAAAGAAAGAAAATGGGAAAGGGATGAAAGATAATGAACCTCCATGGTAGTGGCAAATTATGAGGGGTAGAGAAGATAATGGGAGGGTGGAGGGAGGAGGGATAGAGTCGGAAATTGGCTACCCAATGATCCATTTTTATTTAAAAAAAACGATTTCTTGCGTATTTAGGTTCCAAGATTTCCAGAGGGATTCAGTAAGGCTGGGTCGTCAAATGCCCTCTCTCCCGCTCCCTCTGTTGTGTTGGCACCACTTACTAAGGACCTCAGCCCCTCTCTATTCTACTTCTACATTCATAATTGTCCCCCCCCCCCCCCTCAGTCCTGAATATGCCAGCACACAGAAGTGTTAACAGAAAATGTTGCAAGCTTGGCCGACTTACCGGCACCTTAGTAGACTGAACAACGCTCGACCAGTGAGCTAACACTAGGGTCGGTAGAGGGAGCGATAGATCAACTCCATAGGCATTAAGTCCTAAAGGTGTCAATCGCTTTCCTTGCACCGATGAACAACTTTCCTACAAAATTGATAAATAAATAAAAACTTAAAAAAATTGATTATTTATTTTGATTTATTTCCAAATTCCATGTACTTCTGGCAATAAGTTGGAGAAAATAAATTTGGTTTTTCTTTAAAATCTATTCTAAAAAAAATATTTTCTTTTTTACAAATCAGGCTGAGTCAACACCTGAACGTGTATTGTATCACTATAGTTGTCAATATGCTCATCACCAAGGACACAGTTCAGTGTTTATACTTGTAACATGCATGACATTAACTGACCTTGTGTGATTGGGTATGACATATCATACCCAAAAACCAGGGGGTGTATTTTCTAATACACTGCTGAATGGAAGGTACTGACTGTGCCACGTGAACTGAGATTTTACCTGTTCATAGGTATGTGCTTCCTACCTCTATAAAGTATATATCATCCTGCAGCAGAAATTGTCACGCTGGTGTTGGCAGATTTTGTTTTTCATTGAGAATGATAAATGGTCATTTCCCAATATTGACGAAGGCAAATGGGTTTCAAGTATGGGGGGGATGACGAAAGGGTTGAGAAGGCAGCCTTCACTTGAAATTTACATATGTCAGAGGGTCGTTTGTCCATATTCATGATGGGTGGCCTTTTGCGTTGGGGCCGAATAGGTATCATAATGTGCCGATTTTGGTTCACAAACTCTCTGTCAGGCTATAAAACTGTCAAGTTCAACGCTTGTCAAGAGCTTTCAGGTTTAATCTCCGTTAAGCGACCCGACTATTAGAAACCACTGCTCTCGAAATTGCGAAGGGGAGTCTATTTTCTATAGCTGAAGGTCAATTCATTAAATGTTTCTTTTATGAAAATGATCTGCGTACTACTATTAATTTTGGAGTTTTATTGTTGGGTGTGTAATGCGATGTCACTTTCAGACAACGAAATAACATAATCCTGCAATGTTTTGAAATGGCCTTAAAAAACATTTCTTTGATTTAGTCCTCTTGAAGACTTGCTTTTTGCTGGGAAGTTTGTTAAAACGTTCCAGGGAATAGATAAATTAGTGAGTAACAAATAGTAGAGTTATAAGTAACACATGATCAGGCCACGTAGACGTTATACGTCACGTGGGGTACTGATTAAGGCTTTTACGGAGGGGTGTATTGTGTTGATATTATTTAAGGGACGGGGAGAGTTTTTAGGTACCATCTTTATTTGAAAAGACATTAAGGTGTAACCTACATGTAAATTAAAGCTTAAAATTGAGGATTCAGTTTTTAACACATTTTTGTTGCGCCCAATTGGGCGTTTTTTTTTTTTAAGATTTTTTCTTTATTTTAAATGATTAGAAGGTGTCCCTATGTTTGTTTTTTATATTAAAGCTTATAATCTGGGGCTCAGTTTTAACACCTTTTGCGGCCCATTGGGCGTTTTTTCCTATTTCTTTATTTGAAATGATAGGAAATGTGTAACCCTATGTTAAATTCAGCTTATAACTTGGGGATTCATTTTAACACATTTTGGCGCCATTGTACGTTTTTTTCTATTTTCGTTATTTGAATGACAGGAAGGTGTAACCTATGTTAAATTAAAGCTTAAATAACTTGGGGATTCAGTTTTTAACACATTTTGCGCCCAATTGGGCGTTTTTCTATTTTCTTTATTGAAATGATAGGAAAGGTGTGCCTAACTATGTTAAATTAAAGTGTATACTTGTGATTCAGTTTTAGCACATGTTGCGCCCAATTGGGGCGTTTTTTTCTATTTATTTATTTGAAATGAGAGTAAGGTGTAACCTATGTTAATAAGCTTATAACTTGGGGATTCAATTTGAACACATTTTGCGCCCAATAGGGCGTTTTTTCTTTTTTCTTTATTTGAAATGACAGGAGGTGTAACATATGTTAAATAAGCTTATAACTTGGGGATTCAGTTTTTAACAAATTTTGGCGTCCCAATTGGGCGTTTTTTCTATTTTCTTTATTTGCATGGATAGGAAGGTGTAACCTAGTTTAATTAAAAGCTATAACTTGGGGATTCAGTTTTAACACATTTTGCGCCCCAATTGGGCGTTTTTTTCTATTTTCTTTTATTTGAAATGATAGGAAGGTGTAACCTATGTGAAATTAAAGCTTATAACTTGGGGATACAGTGTTAACAAATTTTTGCGCCCAATTGGGCGTTTTTTTCTATTTTCTTTATTTGAAATATAGGAAGGTGTAACCTCTGTTAAATTAAAACAGCCCTTTTCAACTAAACTGGGATTCAGTTTTTAACACATTTTGCGCCCAATTGGGCTTTTTTCTATTTTTCTTTATTGGAATGATAGGAGCGTAACCTAGGTTAATTAAAGCTTATAACTTGGGATTCATTTTTAACCACCATGTTTTGCTGCTCAATGGGCTTTTGCCTAGTTTATTTTGTTATGGTATGAACTGACAGTGCAGGTGTTTACGACCTCGTTTTTTAACATAGTTAAAGCTCTTAAATGATAACCGTGCGCGAGTTTTTCTTTTAGATTTGATAAGAATCGACCATCTGTACCCAAACCAATTTTTCCCTTACCGGTCTTTATTCCCCTGTCACTCCCTACCAACACCTAAAACATGTCGTTTCTTCCCGCGCGTGGATGTGACATCCCACCTTTTCCCTATCCTTTCTCTTTTTCCATGCACATCCTCTCCCACCCCCCCTCCGCACTTTCCCCCAGTGTCTCAACACTCTCGCATCCCTTACAACAGGGCCATGCCAGGAGTCGACCAAGTAGGGGCTATTGGAAAAAATACATAAGAATAAACAGAGAAGGTTATACTAAACCATCCGTGCTTGCAAGCCCGCGAGTGATAAAGGGTTCCCGTCACATAGCCACAGTGCCTGGCACTAGAATACATGCTTGGTGCGGCCATCGGTCGACGGGGTATGAAAATCAGAAGAATCCAAGATCAGGGTGCGAAATCCTAATCTACGATTGTGCGTTGCAAAAACTGGGGAGTGACGGGAAAGAAGTAGGCGATAAACGGGAAGAAGTTTAAAGATAAAAAAAAATGAGGAGTACGTGGGGGAGGACGAACAAGGCAGAAGGAGCAACGAGTGGAGATTTTGGGACTAGATATTGGAATGTGAGAGGTCGAGAAGCGGGTTAGAAGAGTGGGCGGGCGGAAAAAAATGGTGGTGCTTCCGGGGTGGTAGTAGAGA
The DNA here is from genome assembly GCA_023653785.1 of Ophioderma brevispina. Classification (NCBI taxonomy): domain Eukaryota; kingdom Metazoa; phylum Echinodermata; class Ophiuroidea; order Amphilepidida; family Ophiodermatidae; genus Ophioderma; species Ophioderma brevispina. Next base: position 26,944 of record JAMKCH010010892.1, read on the forward strand.
ATGGGGATATCTACATACAGAAGGCGAAAATAGCAGGATAGAATAAATTGTAGGAGATGGGGGGTCTAAGTAGGAGGGGAGGAGGAACGTGGAGACGGAGGAAGAGTGGTGGGCCGATGGCTAGAGAATGAAGAGCTGGAGAAAATGAGGGGAGAGGGGAAGAGAAATAGAGAGAGAAGGAGATGATAAGGGACGAAAGTCAAAGCTAGCATCAAGGGAGACAGAGGGGAGGTCTACGGGGCTGGAGAGTAGAAATAGTGGAAACTACGAACAGAAAGGAGGGAGGGGGAAAAATGGGCCTGGCCGTTGGAAGAGTGAGAAGAAGAAGAGGGAGAAAACCGCAGAAGAAAGCCGAGAAAGATGTCCAGGGAAGACTGCCAAGGTCAAAAGGTCAACGGGAGATCAAGTTTTAAACAAGGTGAATGGTTCTAATGCAATCTTAGGCCAACACTGATCAAACATCTACTTTAATTCATTATGAGATTTCTTTTTATACATGTTTCTGTAAGAAAAGTTGCAACTTAAAACTATAAAACCTCTCCTCTTTAAATGCTTTTTATGTTGGTTCTTATTCTTTAAAATTAATGACCTGGCGACCCGACATTTTTTTTTTAAATACTTTTTTTTTAATTTTATGATTAGAAGTAAGGTACTGTGCCGATACCACTAATTATGTTTTTCCATGCTATAATTCGCCAGTATTTATTTATAACAACTCAAATTAAATTCAAAAATATTAAAACATCAAATATATGGCACGTTCAATTTTTTTATGAAATATCGTGTGCAAGAGTAATCGAAATTCACAGTGTCTACAACCCATAAACCAGGTTGCTAAATCACCAAGCCACAGAAAACTTTGGCCTTGTACTTAAGTCTTTAAAGGGGCACACTCCCATGTTTATCAAAAAATTGATTTTTTTTTTAAATTCAGTGTTTAGACAAATTATTTTTAAAAATTCCAATTCTTCTTACTATGATCCAACCACAGCACTCTTTTTTCATGACCAAAGAAGCATTTTAACCATTGAGACATATGCATTTATTACACTTGCAGTCAAATAGTTAACCAAACAAATGATGAGTTGGATTTTGAATAAACATAATAGTGAATCCAATTTAACTGCTACTGGGTTTTTCTTACTTTTCACTTTGGGGTCCATTATGGGTTTTCAATGATTTCATCAGGGTCAGTTGCTCGTGGGTCAAATTCTGGCTATGTCCCTAGTCTCAACTTTTTGATTTTTACAAAATTAACAAGCCAGCTATCCTTAAAAAAGAGTGTCCCTCAATCTGTTGTCTGTTCCTTGACTAGCTTATTGCTTAAAGTACAGGGCGATTCAAAAAAAACTTGACCAATGGATTGTGTTCGCCCTTTTGCATTTTCAAGTACATATATTTAACATATGTGATATCATCTGAAAGCTTGTTCATTATCTTTAGTTGCTGCAAAGATCATTCCATCGTTAGTTATGAACCGCGGTTACAGTCGTTTGAATGAACCGTCTGCATTTTCTCAGCTGTCCACGGAATCACATTTGCTTAATCGAGCGCCGTGCATTCAAATGGAATCCATTGATAGGTGACAACCGGACTACTTTGATTCAAAAGACAGGTAGCTCGGCCTATACTTCACCGATTGTAATCATCTTTGGCAGCAAATTAAAGATAATAAAATAGGCCTTGTCCGATGATACACACAGCGTATTACTATACATGGTTATTTTAAAAACTCAAAATGGAGGACACAATCCGGGTCAAGTTTTTTTTTGACTCACCCTGTATCACCATATGATTATAACCTATAGCCCATATACTGTGGGGTGCTAAAGTGCCTGTGTGGGTTCTAATATCATCTATATAGCCTCAATCTAATACTCCATGTGGGTGCTAAATAGCCAGGTGGGTGCTTAATTTGTCTAAATATAACCTATAGCCTCATTCATTGGTTTTAATGTGGCCTGGGTGGATGCTAATATAACCATTAGCCTCATATATATTTGGGGTGCTAAATTGCTGTTTGGATGCAAATATAACCTATAGCCTCATATAGATGTGGGTGCTACTTGGCCTGGTGGATTCTAAAATATAACCTAGAGCCTCATATAGATTGTGTGGTGCTACATTGGCCTGGGTGGGTGCTAAATATAACCGTAATAGCCTCATAATCGATGTGGTGGTGTAAATTGGCTGGGTGGTGCTAAATATAACCTATAGCCTCATATAGATGTGGGTGCTAATTGGCCGGGGTGGATGGCTAATATAACCTATAGCCTTCAATATAGATGTGTGGTGCTAAATTTGGGGCCTGGGTGGATGCTAAATATAGTGACCTCTAGCCTCTATAGATGTGGGTGCTAAATTGGCCTGGGTGGGTGCTGAATAGAACCTTAGCCTCGTATATACGGTGGTTGCTAAATTGGCCGGGGTGGGTGCTAAAAAATCCCCCCCACCCCTGAAATGGGTAACCATTGTCCGGTTATATGTGATGTGATCTGGGAAAACCTGCCGCATGTCACACATGACGGTTTTTGAAAAAAATAAAGAATACCTTAAAATCTGTTATGTTTGTACTTATTTTTTGTCAGATTGTATAAGCTACTTTTGATATGATTATCATAGAAGAAAAAGTAAAAACAAAAAATTATGGAACTTTATATTTCAAACTTTATTGATAGTCAAAACATCAAAATATAAATTTTCCACCTGTTGCGGGTTTTTCCCAGTCGCATCAACGTAAGCTGATGAATATGGGGGATAGCATAAATTTGGCCATTGTTGAGGCGCTGACAGCTCTAGTGATTTATCTTCAAGATCCCATCAACATGGTCACGCAAGTATTACTTGCGCGCTTTAATGCCGACTTTAAAAAACGCATGTGTGTGACGCTGGCCTTTTGAATCAAACCGCTTGCATTTAATGCTGTCGGGCCACTCCTGAGTATCTCCCTTACGTCACTGACTCGAGGAAGACAAACGCACTATTGCCTTTGTCTGAAATTCATTGAAAACCGAGAATAACTTGTCGGCAAATCCTAGCAAAACAAATTGATTCCTAAATATTGCTTTGTATCACTCATCTTTGTATTGTGGGTATACATTGTCATCAAATGCCATTACTGTACATGTATGCCTTACCTTTGACATAGCTGTACGGATAGAAAGTGGCTTGTTTTAATGTCCAATAATAGCTACTACTATTTTGTTTTAATAAATATTTTACGTTTGCTTGCTTTTTTTGATTAGTAGGGCTGACTACTTGGAGGTCTTCCTTCACATTTAAACTTGATTATGTTGTCTGCCATGCCAAATGACATTTAACCCCTTGAACTCTTACCCCTGTTCAAACAACATTTGTGATTTGCAATTACATCATATAGTTCATTTTAATCACCAATGGATGCTGCTTCCAAATATTTAAGCTTCCTATCCTCTTCAGGCCCCACTACAGTTCTTGCCATTTTCTGATTGATCACAAAATCAGATAAGTTACATGATTAATTGATAGATAGTGGACTTAAGTCAAGGTCAAATAGTATTCAAGTCAAAATGCCAGTTTTCAGAGATTTTAGTCTTGATGTTTTTGGTTTAACTAACAATCATTTTATTATTTTTTGTAGAAAAAAATCAGTAATTGTGATGTGAGGTATACAGAGAAAGAATGAGTTGAAAGATGTAGGCCTAAATGTACAAGAGAAACTAATTTTCAATCTTAAACCCCATTATCTTTATGACGTATCCCCACAATCATAGGATCCTAAATATATCGGGATAGGACACTCGATCCAGAAAGTGGAAGCATACTGCAGAATATTTGACTCGGGGATCGTCGGTCGTACGTAGCGCTGTGCTGGCGTCTACGTCCTTATGCCCGATCAACGTCACATCTGCAAAAATTAGGAGGCTATTTAGGCACTCAACGAAATTGTGTGACTATTACTTCGATATCGGAAATCGTCTCTGGCATTATACCAGTTTCACCCGCTGCCACAATCATTACCATAGGCATATACAACTCCTCATGCTTCAAAAATTTCAGGTTGTTTTTTAAAAATTTAAATATAAAAGCAATAAAATTGTAAACTGAAATATTATCCTTGCTTGTAAATATACAAACTACATTTTTGATTGTTAATACATTGATTGGTTGTCCTTTTAGTTCGCTGGCTTCACACCCCTTTGGATCCTGATGCAAGGAAGATGTCGTCTTGCCGGACCCTGTCACTTCCAGTGATAGGACCTAAATTCCCTTGAAAACCAAAAGTGCATTCTCGCCAACAAAACAACAATGTATGCACTAGAATGCCCCCCCAAATTACAACCTTTTCCTATATATCCTGGACATGGGTCTTGCCCTTGCATAAAATTTGCCTAAGGGACCCCTTTTGTTTTTACCTGCTCATGTATTGCAGCTTTACATACCGGTTTACAAATGTCAGGTTTTCACTTTTTTATAAGAAGTTGAGGTCCGAACCTGGGTCAAAAATTTTGCCAATTGTAATCTGGTTTGTGACAAAATCACCATCACTTACACAGACTTAACAAATTGCTGGGAATGACTGATGCAGTTACCAAGTAACTTTCAGTAGAGTGTAATCACTGTTGTTTACTGTTTTGTTGTCATGCCAGTGTTATCCACCTAAACCTGACCCAGGGTCACTCACATTTAAACAAAAATTCTGAATTAAAACCAAAATCACATGTTTAATTTTAATGATCATATATGCGACTGCATTCAAATGTTAACAAAAACAAGTTCGTTTAGGTCAGTATTAGTTTGGGGATGGCTTAATTTTTTCATACAGTGGTTACTATAAGGGCCGGCGGAAGCAAATTGAAAAGTGTTGCGGCGGGCTAATGAGTGTCCGTGTAGCAAAGCTATACAAGAGTACGGTATAACGGGCGTTGCCGGATTGTGGCCCGAAATTATGCTCCAGGGACATATGGTCCAGGATTTTATTGTTACCCTCTAGCGCAAAGCGCGGAACCCTGCAATGTTCGCTTTCCAAAAAACATTTTTCCATGCAAATTTGATACAAACAAATTTGAATAATGTAGGTTTTAAAAAGTAAAATATAGTTGATGTTTTAAGTTTTGTTTGAATTAAGCATTTAAAGTGTTCATGTAGAGTTCCTATATTCACTGAGCTGGTCGGTGGTGGGTGCGGGAGTGAGGTGTTCTCTCCCGCGCCCCCGAAGCGCGAAACCCTTCAATTCAATTTCCCAAACACATGTTCACTGTCACATTGATAGAAAAAACTTGAATTTGTAAGTGGTTCAAGTTCATGTGTAATTGTGTTGCTTCTACAGAGTGGTCCACAAAAATTTGACTTTTTTATGTAAATTTCTCAGTGGATAGACATATCAAAATTATTTGAGGCTATGTATTAACCTCAATACTTTTTGGAATGGTGTGGAAAAACGCGTTGAAAACAAAGCTGAAGTGATAAAATTGCCGCATTGGAGGAAAAAGGTGAAAAAACACAATTTGCAGCTTAATGCTTATAATAAATAATGCTTATAGGTATGTGATCAACGGTTTTAAAAAGGAAAATATAGGTGATGGGTTAACATGTGTTATGCAAAGTGTCAATGGATAGTACGCGTACATGTATCGACCTTTTCTCATGCAAATTTGATGGTAACGATATTCTTTTATAATGCATGACCAACCATTTTGCAAAGCAAAATCCAATTGTTTTAGTTTTTGCCTGATGTAATGGCCGCAATGCAGCCATGTGCCGCGTAAGCGATGCGGGTGTGGGTGCGGGCGAAACTTAGGAGTATTAGTTTTCAAGGCATATTTTCTACTTAATAGTTGATAGACCCACTTTAAAATTGCAGGTTAATTATAAAAATAGTAATATAGGCCTACTTCGAGTAACGGCCTGAAAAAGATAATCTAAACTGTTGTAAGGCTAATTCTTGAATGTATCAAAATTGGTGCACGGGTCGTTTCATGCATGCGTAAAAGTAGTACAAGATTGGTCGCAACGTTCAATGACAAATGTGTCGTCATTTTATCAAATCTGGAGAGGCCCTACACTTAAATTAGGTCTGTAATGACTTTTTAAAACGCGCGGAAAATTTTTCAAAATTTTATGGGTTATAGAGTATTTTCCAATGTTAGTAAGAATGTAATTTTTCTCTGTTTCCACGGGGCAAGTTTTTTTTAACCCTCTTATAAGGTGTGGTTAAAGATTTTTTTTTTTTACTTGAAAGTGGGGAACGTTTTTTTTTTTTTTTTTTTTTTGCTCGTATGGTGGGTTGAAATTAAAAAGAATCCACCCCTTGAAGTCTAATGGTGCGTTCCTAAGGGCCGGGAAAATTGTGTTTTCTAGACGGGCTCTCGTGGTAAATGTTCAAGGAGAGTTCATATATCAAGCGACGCGAAGGTTGTGGTAGTGGTGTCCCCCCTCCCCCGCGATGTTCGCTCTCCAAAACGCATTTTCTCATGCAAATTTGATTGAAACAATTTGAAATTTGTAAGTGGTTCACGTTATAATTCGTGTAATCAAAGTAAAAAGTAAAAATATAGTCGATTTCTTTTTGTATTAATCATGTTACATCATCATGATCATATGTAACATGTTCATGGAGAGTTCCTTTATCAAGCGACACGAGGTGTGAGTGCGGGAGGCCGGGGCGGGAGGCTCGAAACCTTTGCAATGTTCGCTTTCTACAACATATTTTCTCATGCAAATTTCACAATATGAAATATGCAAGTTGTCCCCTATATAATGCTTATTATATAATGCTTGGAAAGAGTTCCATATGTACCCCCTTTTAAAATCATACAGGAAGAAACAAACCAAGATAGGCCCAGCAGTGAAATTGGGTCTATAACTCATTATAGGCTCAACGAAAGATTTTGGGGCATCCATATATCGTGTTACATGTAGCGAATTCATACGGATAAGATCCCAATATATTTCTTACCTTGTATTTGGCTACAGAAATGCCTTGAAAGTGAAAACAAAAGGCGATTTTGATTTGCTTAATTTCACTTTAAAACATAAGCTGTAAAACAGTCAATTCGAAATTGTACAATTTTTGTACCAAAGAAAATGTTTCTCAGATTAGTCATTTCACATGGGGATATTTTTTGATAGAAAGCTTTAGATTAGTGCAGAAATCAGAACATTCATATGTTTTCGGGACACCTGTAATGTGAAATCTCTCGTTGTACCTTTAACCGCGCGTAGCGCTAACAAATTTTTAAAATTTTATGGGTTACAAAGTATTTTCCGTATAAAGTAGGCTAAGTGTCATTGTCCCATTGATTTTTTCGGCGAGTTGGTGGAGGGACGACGGCTCCCTTGGATCCGCCGTTGATATTACCTAATTTTTGAATAGCCATACTTATTTAAGACAATCGAAACTTTCAATTCCACCTTTTGCACGATCTCCCTTCCCCTCTTTCTGTCTATCTCTCCCTCTCTCCCCTTCTCTTTCTCTCCCTCTCATTTTGCTTCTCTCTTTCTCTCACTTTTTTTCTCCTCTGTTTCTTTCGCTCTTTTTTTTCTCTCTCAAAAAGTGGTGCGGCGATCGCCGCACCTGGCACATAGCTTGCGCCGGCCCTGTATATATGTAATTTTAACTGGTATTGTTCTTTGTGCAAATCAGAATAGCATTTCAATTATGAAATTTATTACCAGCAAAAATTGAATGGTTCGAACACAATTTTTAAAATTCAATGGGTGACCCACCATGGTCCTATTTTACATAATTTAGAATGCTTACCAATGTAATAAATCCACCTGAAATTTTTTTTCTTTGTGTAATAATAACAAGATGATGTACATGCTTCTCTATAATAGGCCCGAATACAAATGCCGTCAAGTTCAAAACTTGATTTTGGATTTTCTTTTCTATATGTTTGTCCAATAAACCTTCAAAACATTCTCAGTAGGTGTTCTACAATCAATCAAGTTCAAATTTAGAGAAATTTGTATGACAGAAAATCTTGAGTCCCTTTTAAGTTAAAAGGCAAATGCTAGATTCTTATGGATGGATTCTCAAACTCCCACTGAATTTTCAGCTGTGAAAATATAATTTTGCATTTGCAACAAGAATCGGTGATTGATAGATACGTCACTGCAATTGATTAAATTTAGCATTGAGGTAAGATTTAATGGGAAAAAAGCTAGGATGATTGGCAAAACTCTAGAAATAAGGCTAGAATCGTTTTAATTTGAACAAATCAAAATAGCAATTTCAATATTTCCCTCCAACTTTCAAAATTCCCCAGAAGAAGCTTCACAGATTCTACAGTTTTTCTTGGCATTTTAATAATAAATTATTTGCCATCTATTATTATTTTCTTGTGTCCTTGTATACTTATGACTTTTAGATTTCAGATTTATGTGGGTGCAGATGCATAAGAGAATGCCTAACTTTCTACATCTTGCTTCTTACATGGAAAGTTAGGCATTGTATCTCTTATGCATCTGCACCCGCATAAACCTATATAAAATCTTAAGGTTGTTACTGTGTAAATTGTGAATTAATATGAACCAAAGGGATGATGTTAGGCTCCCGAAATGCACATTTTAGAAGCACATTGTGGATGTTTTTGAGGGGTCTGCCTCTCCTTAAAAATCCTAGCCCACCATAATTTTTCACTATGGCCATATTCAGCCATTGTAGCAACGACTAAAAATAACATTATTAATATTATTAAAACTGCTGCTTAGCGCTTTGGTGTGGCACCTTCTTTTATGTATTGAAATTCAGCTTTGTTTGTGATAGGAATCGGTGATGGATGAGAGAGTTGTCAAGGTTGATGAAATTAGCATTGTGATGCGACAGACGGCATTTTGGTGGGGAAATGATGAAGCTTTTTGGAATTGGTTGGCAGTTGGTGCTACATTTTCATTTCCAAATTGTATTTTCTTTTGAAGTATCAATGATTTGAAAGTGATTTGTATGATTTGGGTGTATTTGCAATACCAAAAGCAGGCATGTATGTATCTATTGTAATGGGAGCTCATCCATCAAAAGGTTTTCAAAATTAATGTTTACATGAGGGTAGGGATGTACTGATCTGATTGGTATATTGGTATCGATATCATTCGGACCGGATTGATATCGGTGATCAAAAAATCTCCCTTTCTATCTATCGATTCGATGACCGTGTATGCTTTGGCATTCAAGCACAGTACTATAAACGTGTTGGTGTTCAACCACATATAAACATTCAGTTCTCTGAAACATCCCACTTTCTAAAATTCAACTTTCTTGAGTGCACTGTATGTGGTTATTAAGGTGCGTGTTCCGATCGTCTTTGGGACCCCCCTGATTTACCCGGAAGTAGTATCGATTATGATATCAGAAGAAATATCATATTTTCTCATTGTCGTCCTGAAAGCCCTCAAATCCATTCCATTCCCAAGATATAACAAAACACCACCGTTTTAGTGGTTAACCATCAATATTAGCACAGTATTGAATAGGGCTTTGCAACATGCATTATTGCATCTACCATCGAAACCGCAAGTTTGTTTCCCACGATACTTGATGGGGTGGATGTGCAAGTGCCAGACTCATATCAAGTAGAGAACACAATACACATAAATCGGAACAAGCACCTTTAAAAGGATGAACTTTAGTTTTATTGTGGGTATAACTATATGCTTTTGTTCATGAAATATCTTGTCTGAATAGCAAGTACAAGAAGAAGACTTCCATACATAGTGTGTATTATGATATATGGAAAATTCCTTACACACGGTCCTCCAAAAATAAAAGATAGATCGGACATCATTACATGAGGGGCTCTACACCAAAACATTAGACCACTGAAGTCCTGCCTCATGTAGGAATGTTTGTTTTTTTTAATCGGTACTACTTAGTTTTCCATAAAAAAAATACAATCAGATGCAGTGCAAACCACACACTATGAGCTAGTAAAATCTTGATTCCCTTGGCACAGTTCAGTACCTTCCATTCGCCAGTGTATTTAGAAAATACACCCCCTGGTTTTTTGGGTATGATATATAATACCCAGATCACACAAGGTCAGTTCATGTATGTATGTACAAGTACAATCCACTGAACTGTGTCCTTGGTGGATGAGCATATTATAACTCATAGTGACATAATCACTACCTCTCAAACATTGCCATCCACCTTATTTCTAAAAGGGGACAATAAAGGTGCTTGTTCCGATTGTTTTGTTGTTCAAGAACCGTCTTGTCTTTGTAAACAAAAGGACAAGGGGCTTTTTGCACAAAATCATGTTGCAACTCCCTTTTCGTGTTCCAAGTCTGGAATAGAGAAACTCATCATTTTCTATGCAGTATTTCTAGTTGATCTGTTTGATTACTGGCTGGGTATGTCATCCCTGCCAAAGTGCCTAGAAGGCTTCTGATAGATTTTAGTGGTATGGTGTGTGGGGGAAACATTACACTTTGTGATTTTATATCGGGGCATGCATCAGAACAATTGAACATTGAATGGGAAATTCTAGACATTCCAATGTCAGGTGAATTGAATTAACTGAGTGATGGTCACTCAGTCCAGGTAAAAACACTTCATACTTTTGACTGGAAAATTTACCAAACCTGATGTCATTGTCCTCAATATGTTATTGTGATTCGAAATACTGTACTTGCACTTAGTTTAGACTGAAAAAAAAATCTATACTGATTTTCTCATCTATCTTAGCACTAGCTATTGGAAAATACTTAAAGCATTATTATTAAAGGTGCAACGAGAGATTTCAAAGTATCTGTATTTTCTCTCATATGTAGTGATTTCATACAAAGTTAAGACACTCAATAGATTTCTTACCTTGTATTGTGACTACAGAAATGTCTTAAAACAAAAGTTGATTTTGATTTGCTTATATTTCAATATAAAACAAAGGCCAAATTCTGTATGCTCCAATATGAAATTAAAAATTTTACCATTTTTGTACCAAAGAAATAATTCTCAGCTTAATCCTTTCAGATGAGGATCAGTGCAAAAATCGGGGCTTTCAAATTTTTTAGTGCCTCCTGATATGTAAAATCTCTGTTGCACCTTCAAGGAAGGATTTTGTGTTTTTTGCTATCAATAATAACACAACCCGAGGAAGTAACTTAACTTGCTAGCGATTGAAAGATTTGTGAGCATTAAATTTTTAGAATTCTAAAACAACCAATCAATGAACACATTAAAGGTTATGAAAGTGATGTTAAGGTTTCCCTCCCGTAACCCCCCGCGTTATGATTTTTTCATGTTTCTGGTTTCTGCCCGCGTTTGAAATGCTGAAATCCATAAAAGTTCATTAATTGTTTGTATGTTTATTTAAAAAGAAAATATGCAGGTTTCTTTTTCTTCTTTTTATCACATCTTGTGATGTGATTTTAGTATGTTTTAAACCAAAGAACACTTGCAAAATCATTTCCCAATGTAGGTTGTTTTGGACACAATATTGTAGGTATAATCACGATGAGGGTGGTGAAATGCCTGTGACTGGCACAATTAATGCATAATGAGAACTGAAAAATGATTAGTTTGCCTCATTAGATTTGAAAAAAATGGTTTACGGGACACAACTTGACTTTCATTGGCCTCTAGGCTGATGGTTTAGTGTTAGGTAGCTTATAGTTCTAGTCTGGCTAGACTACGGAGTGATGTCATAGCTTTCACACAGTGTTAATGTGCGTCATCGCAGCAAGCCGCAGCTGCAATCGTGAGCGTACAAAGTCGGCATGTGGAATACGCACGCAAAATAGCTGTGCAAAAATGTGACATCAACTTCTTCAGTCTGGACTAAGTATATACCCTCATGATATATATAGTTGTCTGGGGTTTTCGAATCCCATTCTCACTTCTTTTAAAATAAGATAGTTTTTTTATTATACTGTCGAGGGAAAAAAAGTCCAGAAAAAGATCAGAAACCATAGCTCCCTTTGAGGTTGTAAGGACACCTGCTCTTAGAGCATAAGTTTTTAGTCAGAAACTCAGAATGCGATGCAAAATGGGATTGGTAAATGGTCATTGAAAAGAGAAGATAACAGCTTCCCACAATGCATTGGCTTCAAGGGAGATTTTTGTACCGGTATTGAGATGAATCATAGAGATTAACCTTGGCAAAATGCAGTATTGATCACAACTGCATTTTAAGAACTCGTCTTTAACAATTCATATAACTACCTGTACAAAAATCTAAATGGAAGCAATGCTTATGGAAGCTCCTGAGTTCGTTTCTCTTCCATTGATTATAATAAAGATCAGGTCCGTGCTGTCGGACAGACTTAAAACAAAACGTCAGGAAGACATTCAAACCCAGTGTGTACAATAGCTTAGCGATGCAGGTTCCTGCGTGTACTCTGCCGTCACCTCTGAAGTGCATGCAATTAGGGAAATGCCTCTGTGGGCCATAGCCAGACACACACTCCATGGAATACAAAAGCCCAAACAATTTGTTTAAGTGTTGATGCGTGATTAGGGATACAATTAATACATGTAGGACGCATATGTCACTTTCATCTGTGGCTAGAACTGTTTGCGATGTGGAGGAAGCACTCCTGAAATTCAAGTACAAAACTATGAATTTTTTTCCATAAAAGTTTATTAAAAAAAGGGACATTGGATATGAACAGTGAGTATAGGAATACACATGCCATAATCTTGAAGGTAGGCCTATAAAGCTGAGAAAAAATTCATGTCTGAAGTCGTCACTCTATTCTAAACATTATTGTTTTTTTTTTTTTTTTCCAAGCTACTACTTTCTCTTTAACATGCAGGCACTACCTTTTTTACAATATCGCTGATTGGCTCAGAACTTGATATAACATGATATAATCTCTCTGAGTAACCAATCAAAACAATTGATATCTAGGATTGGTGAATTACATAATATAACCCTATTAACAACCAATCAAATTGGCCCTTGTTAAATTTGGCTGTAGTGCGGGGGGTTGGGGGGGGGGAGGGGTTTAGCAGGGGGATATATCCAGGTCTGGAGAACCTTGGGGCTTGGGGTACAGTCGGGGTGTGGAGGACCTCTGATAAATAAAAATACGCTGATTTTGTATAATTTTTGCAAACCCCTGGGGTGCTCATGCTGCCTCATCAACCTGGCTGAGTGGTTAAGAATGAAATTTTGTTATGTTGACACTGTATTTCTGTTCATTCAAGTATGTATGCATTCCTTATCAAGCCTTTTTCACAGACCCGTGATATGAATTGCATCATTCACAGTGCGCGTGAACACTCGCAATTGCAGTGAAGACAAGCGTAGAATGTACGAGCAAGGACTCCGTAATTCGCTTTTAATCCAGATTTCCGACTCCTGTGGGTTTCGCTACTCAAGAGCTGTGATCCCTCCCCAGGGTTGAGCTATATATGTTCAGCAACATGCCGAGGAGGCACGTACACCTCCTCATCCATGAACCCCTTATACCAAGGTTTTATCTTAGGGCAAACATTACATATGTCATAGAGAGAATGTGAGCCTTGTTAGCATGCAAGGCATGCCTTTGCTCTCGATGGAAGATCAGGCTGCCTAGAAAAATGGATGAGCTGCAATTCAAAATAGAAAAACTGGGTTCTTGGCCAAGTTAGCCTTGTTTCCTTTGTGCACATTTATGTACCTATTAAGTTGGTACTTAAAAAGAGGCCACCCTTGAAAAACAAATTGACTCATATCTGTTGTACCCCCCTGGAAGTTCTGCTAAAAATGCACTTGAAAGTATTTTTCTGCCTCACGTTCTCTTTCTCAAACAAAATGTATGTCTATTTTAAATACCTGTGTTTAATGGTTGTTTGGCCATTTAGAGTTGGGTGGCTTTATTTCTCAGAAATTGGGGGGGGGGTGCGCAGTCTCCGTGTAAGTGCTATCGGCTACGCAGTGGTGTGGTGCTACTTTGACCAATTAATTACGCATCGCATTCATTTGTATGTTGTTCTCCCCCGTTAAATGCGAATGCTCCTTTCACAGGCATTGCCCTTATTTTATTTTTCTACAAAACTACCATTATAACGACTGGTTTAAGCGTCCCATCTCATTGGGATCTCTGTGCATGGGCCTTTCTGCATTTATTTTTTGTATGTTTTGTTTTTCTTAATTTTCCGGGATAAATCTGTCCATATACTTTAAACTTTAACTGGGAACTGATTGGGCAATACTACTACCTTAACTGATTTTAAAATAATTTTTAAAGTTGTTGGAACCCAGGGGCAGTGCCACGGGGGTGGGGTGGGACAAATTTTTTTTTTTTTTTGCCCCCTAGTTTGCCCCCCCCCCCCCCCGACCGAAATAAAAATTGTGTGTTTTTGGCAAAATATTTGCGATTTGGGGCCACAAATCACCAAATTTTTGAAAAATCAGCAATTTGGGCCAACATTGATTAAAAATCTCCATATATTTGATACTTTGCCCCCCAGAATTCACTTTGTTTGCCCCCCCCCCAATATTTTTCACTTTTCCGTCTCCGTTTTGCCCCCCAGAAAAAGAGGTCTGGGCCGGTCCACTGTGGAACCATACAGATAATTTAAATATGAATCAATTTATTCCTTATGAAATATTCCATCATTCCAACGGATACATAGAGTACTATATATCACATGGTGTAGTCCTTTTATTTTCCTCAAGTCATGATGTCAGTGTGTTATGTGTCCCAGCATTAAATCACTGTCATTGTTCAACATGTAGTACTGACATTACCCACGCACATGTTTATGAAAGCGGTGTGAAAATGCACACGCTTAACATCTTTCTGAACGTGTTTACATCACTGACTCGAGAAATAAATTGGACTATAAGATACTGGTCTGACATGATGGTGGCCAAACACTAAAAGACCATTTTTCCATTGGTAAATTGTCACTAGCTTGATGATGAAACTATTAAAGTAAGCCAAACACGTGGGGTAGGTCATGCCAACTCTAACAGCAACAGCAATTCCAAAACGGCATAACTCAGGTGCTAGTCTTTTTCAAAGCTTGCCGTAGGGGGGAGGGCGCTCTTCGTCACAGACTTGACTAAGAATTAGCCTGGTCTGAATTAAACCTTAACTGACTCATTAATGGAATTACACTTTTGCGTGAGATTAATCGATTAACCTCGACGGATTTTTGACAATCAATATTTTTTTCCACTAAATCATGTTCTTACTAAGATCTTTTGAACAAGGTTTAAGATTTTGATTTTTAATTTTACTGAGACAGAGACTGACATTTGGTAAATGCATATAGCGGTTCCCCAAATTAACGTTGGAATCCCCCCAATCCCAAATCGAGCAGGTCCTGTGTCCTACCCCCCCTTCCCACCAACGCATGAGTTTTCTGCAGTCAGTCATGACATTTGTCAGCTTGGTCAATGAAACTTGGGGAACTATATTGAGAATTGCAAATGACTGTCCTAAACTGCTGCGATTTGAGTGGTGTCAGAGTTTACCTTATTTTTTTAATGGTTGCTATTTTTAACCCCATGTTTGTTTGGGTTTCTCCTTTTACATCTGTTTTATATAAAGCAATGTCCCAGGGCTGATTTTCCTTAACAACTCATCCTACTTCAGACTAATCTGTGATTGTATGAATCAGGTCCACTGCGTCTACAACTGACTTCAAAGATTACCACCATGACAATACCCAGCCCAATCAAAGCAAGGTTAGGAAAGGAAAGCGAAGAACGAGCGAGAGGGAAAAAGGGGGAGGGGGTGGAAAGAGGAAGGGAGGAGAGACGGAGAGATGAACAAGATTTAACCAGTGGGGAAGTGGAGCAAGCGGCACCCCTGCCAGAAGAAACCTTCAGCCCCCAAATGAAATGACCGTTTGTATGGGGTTCTATAGAGAAGGACCCAATTTGCCCCCTCAGAAAATGCCTCAGAACCCCTCTGCCCCCCCCCTTTGCAAAGTCTAGTCTACACACTGGAGAGAGAGAGAGGGGGGGAGAGAGCTACCTTTAAAAATTAAGCCTGAAGATATTTTAACTGAAATGTCCTGGTAGGACAATTTAGTTCAAAAAGCAGCAACCTAGAGTGGTGCATGACCGTATACCTCTACACACACAGTGACCCCCAAATCGTTGAATCATTAGTAATTAAATTTTCATTACAGCCCTTTACAATGATGACAATGTATCTGAGTTGTATGTGAATTAATGATCAGCGTAATTTTGTGTGAGGATTATTATTTTCATGATTTTTGCACCAATTGAAAATGATTGCCAATGAACCTAAATTGATAGATAGGAATCCGTTTCTTTAGGGTGATTAATAAAAAGTCAAAAAAAAATTAATACTTGCAATGAAATGAGTTGTGGGAGTTAACAATTTTCTGAAACAGGTTGGCCAACTCTTTTGACAGTCCAAGTCCTTATGTTTTCTAAAGGTCATTGTTAATTCAGGTAAAAAGTCCATGTCTTTGATTAATGTTTGATGACTTCATATAGCCTCCAGATAGCTGTGCATTTGTGGGCAACATAGAATAGAATCCTTATGAATGCCTAGAGGACTTAAATATATCAAAGGGACATCCCAGAGGGTGTATTGAGTCAATCCCACAATGCACCAGTTTTGGGAAATTTCACCTCAACAGGGTCGTGTGATCCCACAAAAATCCTATTCTTAACACATAAAAATCCTGACTTCTATGCTCATTTTCACCCACAAAGCATTAGTACTTAGGGAATTTTTAGCATGATTATGACATGTCCTGTAGTTCTTAAACTTTTGGAACACTTTTTATCCCTAAGTACTAACATAAGTTTTGTACAGTACAGTATAGGCAAATTGCAATGCATTGTGGGATTGATTCAAATCACCCTCTGGGGACATTCCAAGTGTTAAGTATTCAATTTGGGTCAGGCAGTCTCTTATGCAAGAGCAGATACCTTAAGGGGATGTTTTCTAGTATGCTTGTAAAACTAGTATCAATCGCTGAGAGCTGAGTAGGGATCTTTAGAGCTTGGAGAGGGGTGATGTGTCACATGTTAGTAGTGGACTTAGAGGAGATTACATTCCAGGTGTAGCCAACTGCAGCTATGAAGCCCTTCCCATAATGCAACATTTTTTCATCATACAGAGTGAATAAAAAAAAAATTGCATGAAAAAACACAAAATTTGACCGTGACCTGTTTACTCAACTGTGACGCAGTTGATGTTTTCATGATCTTCATATTTTTGACTTTATGCTGAAAAAATGACGTAATTTGGTGAAGAAATGAGGTTGATATGAAAGATTTTCACGGCTGATGCAGAAGGATTTGTCTCCATATTCAGACAAAATAATGGAACTGAAAACCCAGCTTAACTGTGTAAATCCCATTGGAATGGGTAAAAATGGATCAGCCGCGAAAATCTTTCATATGTACCTCATTTCTTCACCAAATTCCTTCATTTTTTCAGCATAGAAAGTAAAAAATATGCAGATCGTGAAAACATCAACTGCGTCACAGTTGAGTAAACAGGTCCGGGTCAAATTTTGTGTTTTTTCATGCACAATTTGTTTGATTCACTATGTATTGTCACAAACCATTATAAAACTATTTAATTACTCACCGAGGTATACCAGCGACTTAATTCTCGGCCCTGCAGAGACCGGGACTTGAACCCGGGAACACCTCGGTCTCAAGTTGAGCGCACAGTGAATAGAGCTAAAGAGGAATTCCCCCCATTAGGTCTATTGACACTAACAAGCTTATACCTTGTGACCATTACTCCCCGTCCTCACAAGGAACATCCAGGGCCGTAAACTCCTGCCTCATTGATACAAGGTGCGTAACTACAATCATTTTTGATCCCACCGCTGCCACCAAAATTGCACAGAGCCCTATAGCCGATTGTTAGTTGACAACCCATCCAACATCCAATTCCTCACCGAGATAAACAAGCTACTTATTTATTGGACCTGCCAATACTGGGACTCGAACCCGGGACCCCTTGGTCTGGAGTCGAGCGCGCAGTGAATAGAGCTAAAGAGGAATTCCCCATAAATTAGGTCTATTGACACTAACAAGCTTATACCTTGTGAAGCAGTCAGCACTAAGGATGTAAACTATTGGTATACGAGGTCCTTTGGTAAGGACCTCCTACATGAATTGTAATGTGTTAAAATTTCTTAGCGCTCGATTACACAGAACAGGGTACAATTTTGTTGTACACATTTCTAAGAGGTTCCATGCATTGGCAGCTCATGGTAACGAGGGCCTGTGTTGGTGTTGCCAGAAATGGGTAGGGGAAGGGGCCACAGCAGGAGCAGAGAGAGAAAGAGATAGGATTTGCATGCATGTGAGCTTATGCAAGAGATGGTTATGAGCACTAGGATCAAGTCAACCCCAAGGGGTAAAAATATTCCGAAAAATACAGTATCAATAATGTGAGTACCCCTGGGCCTATGAGTAAACTATTTTCAGATTGTACAATAAGCAAAGCATTTCCCCTTCAGCAGATTTGCTGTCCCCAGCCTTCAATCTGATTAACGGATCGTTACAGCTAGCGAAAACATTTAAAATATATTTGCACATTCATGTCATGTAGCAGAAAAAGAAGAATCCAATCTTCAAAGAATATCTAGGTCATGTTTTCTGGAACGAAGCATTCGTGGCGAGAGCGATGTTTAAAATAGCTGAAAATGCCTGTGGGCATGGCGACCGCAAGTGACCGATAAGCATCTTTATGAGTTCATGTTTGGCTCTGCGGAATGTTAGACTAGGGTGCTAACCTGTGTTGTGGCTTTCACTGTTAAGGTGGCTGTTAAGTCAGGAATTTAAAGGAACTGTTTTTTTACCGTATCTTCTTAATTGTTGTTCCAACATATATAAAAGTATACATATATGATAAGGAAATGACTCAAGGAATCCAAATATGATAATATTTTTCCCCCAAAATACGTATTTTTTGAGAAAATCATAAAAAATGGTGATTTTCACTCATTTCTTTTGGTTCCCTATAAAAAAATATAGAAATGTTATAAAAATGTGCCTTGTTCATTTTTGTATTCCAGAGTCATAGTTCTAGGGTCAGTATTTCCCCTTTTTTCAAATTCTGCACTATTTATCAAATTATTTGCCAAAAAAGGCCAAAATCCACATGTTTCAATTTGGAACAACGCCAAGATTGTTCAAAAGTTGACATAAATCACGATTTTTAACCAAAAATGAAAAACTAAAAAAATACCGACCCTAGATTTTGATATGCTCTATACGATGCATTCATTTCTTACCTGTTGCTGATATGGATTTCAAGTAACTGGGAACCGAAATCACGAATTATCGCCGAAAGTGAACACAGAGAAAATCGCCACTTTGTCCAAATATTGTCCCGTTTTCGCTACAAAATAAGCCTTATTCCAAAACACATGCGTTTCATCTCTTATTTTTCACACTGCTTCTGCACCAGGTCAAATTACTTCATCTGGATACTTATGATCAAAATTCAACAATTTATGAGGCTCAAATCGTGAAATTAAAATCCCATTCTGTTTGCAAAAGCATCTCACGTGGGCAACCATTTTGCATACAAGTTACCATTGGTATGCGTCATATCGAATCGATGCATCAAGGCGTTTCTGATGCGCTCATTACATCGCGCGCGCCGAATAGCACAGACGCGTATTGCGTAATACGCGAAATTACCCGCACTTTTGAAGTTCAGCCCATGTGATTGTTTTTGGTCAAAAATGCGTAACATAGTAAAAGTAAATGAACAAAATATGAGGAAAAAATAAATATATATAGATTGTGTTAAAATATATGGAAAGAAAACATGTTAAAGGAGAACCCGTACAACGAATAATATTATACAATATATTCCATAAAATAATTATTGACCACATATAGAATGGTTTCATCGAAAAACGAGATTATTTTAACCATAAAAATGACTTCAAACCATCTAGTCTGACCATGCGCTATTTAAAAACCGCGCTAGTGTATAACGTGTTATGCGATACGGCCGGCACGTTTGCGTCATACATGCATAGGAAATACACATTATGAAAGCGTTACTGGTGAAAGTGTATGACGCTACTGTGCCGTCCATATCGCATAACACGTATACATATCCCACATGCATTAGCGCGAATTTCAAATAACGCATGGTCAGACGAAATCTTTTAATTCATTTTTATGGTTAGTATAATCTCGTTTATCCATGAAACCACTCGATATGTGTTCAATAATTATTTTATAGCGTATATTATATAAATTATTCTTAGTACAGGTTCTCCTTTAATGCCATTAAACATGAAAAAAAACTAAAAACTGGCCATTTGACTAAGTTCCTGACTTAACAGCCACCTTAACTCAAATACTTAGCAGTTTGATCATGTAACAAATACTGTAAAACATGTTAATTTCGCGAGGTACTTAATTTCGCGAATTTTGCAAGTAACAAAAATTCACGAAATTAAATCCTCCCGAAAATATTGCCCAAGTACTTCAGCATCATCACAAAATTTCAAATTTGCGGAATTTAATACTCGCGAAAATGTCACCAATCGCAAATTTGCGAAAAAAAGTACCCGTGAAATTAAAATGTTTTACAGTATGCGGCCCAATCACACAGAGTGAGAGGTTTCTTGGTAAAATTATTTTTGAGTTACAAACCAGATAAGTAATCTAACTCTTGAAGTATGTTACACACTTCATAGTTCCTTAAACTCTTCACCATCTCCAAGTACAACATGTCCAATTCCAATGGGATTTCAAGATGAATTAAAAGCCGGTGAATTACGCCATGTTGTAACGCTTAAATCTCAACATTGACTTTGCTCTGCACTTCTCGTTATGTGTGATGTGGGTCACGCACATGTTTGTGATGAAGTTGTTTCAAGAGGGATTCCAATTAAAGAGCAACATCCTATCCAAAATGGTTTAAAAATAGAAATGCTACGATTTATGGAAGCACTACATCCAATCTCTAGAGCCCCATTGATGACTCTGTTGGATTATGTAGGTAATTGTAAAACTTAATTGAACAGATATCCACTTAATGTAGGTAATTACTTTCAATATTTACAATATGATCATCACCAAGGACACAGTTCAGTGGGTTTACTTGTACCATATGTTGATATGAACTGACCTTGTCTGATCTGGGTATCAGATATATTACCCAAAACCAAGGGGTGTATATTTTCTAAATAGACTGGTAAATGGAGGGTTACTGAACTGGTGCCAAGGGGAATTGAAGATTTACTCGCTCATAGTGTTAGGTTTTGCTCAGGTCCCACCACAAGTGTATTTTTGTGAAGGCAAGAACGACGTCATAAGTGCAATAGCTGCCATGTTTGTGTAATCTAGTGTGCGTGTATGGTAACTCTCATTTTATCTTTCGTTGAATCAGTAGCTTTTGAAAATGATTCTACAGGCAACTTTGTCGCGGAAAAGAAGCCGATTCAAATTATGACACCAAAAGGTGTGAGGTCAAGGTCTTCTAGGGTAATTGATCCATATGGTCACAAAATTATAATCTTATTGGTCATATTATGCACATACTTCGATAGTATAGTTCTAGTGATAGGTGCCTCTAAAACGCTTTATGATTATCTGCAAGATTCAACTCATGTCGAAGCTCTTTCCTGCGTTCAATGTATTCAGTTTCTTATTGGGTTTAATAACGTGATTGAGGAATGCTGCAGTCATACTGAATATTGGCCAACGCCGATACAGTGAACTCAACTCCATTTGCTCAACAAATCTAAGAGTGACTATTTAGTAAGGTATATATAGGTAACTTCAGCAAGGGAGGCATTAGAAACAACAGTGTTTAATCTCAACCACAAAGGTAGCCTAGTCAGGTACTATAAAAAATGAGTTTGGTCCATAAATAGGACACGTTCTATATGTCATAGTGTGTGAAAGTATAGGTGTCTTTATCCTCAGGGCGCAGACATTTGCATTCATGTAACAATTTACCCCTGTCACTGGCTCAACAGTAGGTAAACACTCCACTATGATCTGCAGTATATGAAGTCACAAGGGACAGAGTTCAGTGGGTAAAGCAGAGTATTAACAGCAACGATCTTGTGTATCTGGGTATCATAAACTCATGCTAAAAAAAACAGGGGGTGTGCTGGTAAGTGGATGTTACTTAACTGTGGATTGGGAATTGATACTATATTGGTTTACATATAGTTATGAGCTAGAATGTGCTCATCCACAAAGACACAGTCCAGAGAGCTGTGTATGAATTAACTGATGAATGAAAGTTACTGAACTGTGCCATGGGAATTGAGACTATATTGGCTTGTAGTTATCATAGAGATAGATAAATAAAAGGCTAGAGGTCTGACAGCCATCTTGATTCAACAAGCTCACTGGCAGATGCTGTAATGCTGAAAACAAAAATTTCATTATGGACCTTGAAAAACTGTTACTGCACAAACTCTTTGGGAAAATGATGTGTATTTTGCAAAACCAGTAAAAAAATACAGGATTGCCTAAAATAGCAAGTTTTGTGTTAAATATAATGTTATATAGGTCTTCTAGAGCAGACCAACATAAAATGAGTTTTAAAGTATATGATGTAGTTACAAGCCAATTACCTATGCAATTGTGCAAAATTCTTAAAATTGGGGGAAATCTTTCAAAAAATGTGCTATTCCTGCTTTAAAATAGTGATCAACTTTGATTTTTCTGACTGAATAGGATGCAGAGGTGTAGAGTTCCAAGGGAAAAAAATCTGTTGCCAGGAACTGGGACATTTCATTAGTTAAAAAATTGACATTTTCATTAGGGCCGGTGTGTAAATAGAAAAACATCAATTTAGTGGTTTGAAACCAGAAACTTTGAGGATGGTATTAAATACTTCTGGTTTCAAAGACAATATTTATGTCAATATCCAAAAGGATGTTCAAATAGTGTTGGTATCGTATTCTTAATTGACATGTTGGATGTGATACCTTAAATAGAAACTCGCTATCAAAGCAGGAAATATGCATCCTTAGTCTTTTCAGTCCGTTAACACAGCTTTTAAAAGTCTCATTTATGATATCAAAATCAAAATGAAACAAGAAATATAGATTGCGACACAGTTTTGACAACTGATTTTGATAATTTATTCCACTTAGAGCTGGGAGTTACCGTTTAATTTCCTATCCATTTACACGGTCTGTATTTTCGTTTGTTTAAACGGTCATAAAAAGTTAAAGACTGCCGAGTTTGGCGCTTCCACGCAAATGTAATTCTTGCACCATAAATCGTTCGTAATCGGGTTACCCGGCTTTGCATTCGATCATAAATATCATCTTGAACCATAAAATGTTGTTTGTACTTACCTATGTTATGTTTTAATCCAAAATAAAGCAGTTGAATATCCCAAAGATCCCAAACGACGAATCACTGTGGGAGCTGCCATTTTACCTTTTTTGTAGATCCCTCTGTAATTGAAGCACCGCGTAATTGGGGCCGTGTTATGCGGTGTATATGCCGAAGTCGCTCCACTCAAGTACAAGAACTTGGTAAACGGGGGATTCCCTGTTTCCGTAAAAGTCGGAAACCATTTCTAGAAGAAGCATTGGAACTGTTAACTTTACTTTTCACTGACGGCGGGTAATTTTGGTGAAAATTTGACTTCAGCAATTAAAATAATACTGAAAAAAGTTAGTAGGGTTTGCTGACGTGTAAACGTGTAGTGAATTTTCTAAACGTGTAGTGACCCTTCGTGTATGCGTTTAAACGTTTACACGTCCCAGCACTAATTCCACTAGCTCGATCCTGTGTAAATTTTATGAAATATCATTGTGGGCAAATATGATTTTTCTTAAACTCTAGTTTTTACACGTCTTTCGATGGAAAATGGGCATATAGAGGGCGCTGTATCATAGAAATTGTGACCCTTGTAAGCCTGTATGGCGAGATTCCTGCAATGGATTTTTCTGATATTTGGAGAGGTAATAGCTCTTGCATGTCTCAACTTATATCAAATTGTGTCAGCCACTGCTTAAAAATTGTTTACAATAAGAGACAATTTGCGCATGGTCGAACAGCTGTGTTAAACATCAGAGTTTGGGATAAAATACTCTTGAATTCACAACAGAAAGTATCTATCATTGCTGGTGAACTAAGGCAAATATGATATGATATGATAGCCATTCCAAAGGCATTTGTCCAATCCTTTGCTTTCCTTGTGGTTCATTGTACATAACATGGCCAAAAAGTATTGCAACATGCCCAGAAAAGGAAATTCATAATCACAACATTTTGTTCCACGTTCATACCATGGATCTTGACTACCCAAAATTACATATGAATGCCAAAGTTGTCCTTTTCTACGGTGTTATATATTCTAGGATTAAGATAAACAACCGTTTTCCTGAAGTGGTGATCAGAGTCCCTACATATGGTGATTCAACTGGTACGATCCCCCCCAGTGATATGATTGCAATAATCAGTTTTGAAAATCATTAATTTTTTTTGATTTGACATCATCAAAAAATCAGAATTGGATGTATGTTACAAGGATAGGTATCCTAAATGCCCGCAAAATAGGACCAGAAGCAGCCTAATAAAGACAAAATCGGAATTGTAGCATTAATGTCCGTCCACGGACACTTCACACATAATTGCATGCGAGATTCGTACTTTTGAACAATGCCGATATTCCCTCTTTCTGGACAATTCTTCCGTTGGAAAAAGGGGTTTAACTTATGAGAATTCTACAGATTAGAGCTCACTTCTTAAGCTATTCCTGTACATTTCAGGTATTTTGACTCTTTTGGATAAATCACTGATAGTGTCCTTTAAAGAAACTAAGAATGATAACTTGCCAATTGCATACCAAGGATAGACATAGAAATGAAAGAAATGGCTTTAAAATAGCGAACTGAATGAATTGCACAGATTCGATAGGGTTTACTTAAATGTTTACGGGAGATGCTAGTTAAAGATGTTTGTTACTATTGTTAAAAGATTAGCAATACCATATAATACATATGCTTTGGCTTAAAATTAAGAATAGTTTTTAAAAAAAGGCAAAATTTTGTATTCTGTAAATGTGATTTCAATTGGAAACATCAGCCTGTTTGTAACATTACCAACCTGCCCCTTCACATCACCACCGTTAACTGATTTAGCTTGTTTAAATGCTTATTACGATGTATTATATATAAAAGAGGATTTGTGTGAGATAAGTGAAACAGTTCAAGCTGTGATTTTTACAGGCGTCACCACAGTAACTAAGTGTGCGGAGGTGCTCTCCCCGAACTATTATATATTTACTGTTTAATAAATTGCCCAAGCAATCACAAGGTTCTGACTAAGGTAAAAACGTGTGGATTAAAAATGGGTGGTGGCGGGGGGGGGAGGCAGGGGTATGAGCAACCTAATAATTTTAGTGGGCTGCTGTTTACCCTAGAGAATCCAGTAGTAATTGAAGGAGGAAGGAAAAATCAAAAAACTGCTTGTGCTTTTTTGTAGGAGGAGGCTGCACCCAGCCCCTCAGTGTTGCTGTTGCACACCTCATTGAGATCTTTGGTCGTATTATAGGCACCTCAATATTAAAACTATTCTGGTGAAGATGTTTGATTTCTGGTCATATCAAAATGTGTAAGGTCATTCAACGAGGGACAAGGTCTTTATGGGGGAATTTCTCTTTTTCTAGCAAGCAAGGTCATGTATAAAATACACTGGTGTACAGGAGGAGGCGGCGACATCCCCCTTTGCTCTGCTCACTTCTGTGAGGCCTACTCTAAACTCAGGGTGTCATAGGGGCCCCCCAATATTGAATCTTCTAGCCTATGATATGTATGTTTCTTGTTCCAGTTCAACCGAAGAAAGAACTAAGGAACAAGGCTATAAAGCAAACTCGCGGGTCACCTAGATGGCTTGTTTATTTCTAGCAGCAAAATATCATGTCACGCTGTATAGTATACAGTATTAGCACCATTCACTAGCAGCAACAGCAATAGTTGCTCTGAGCCAATGTCTCAATTAGGCCTAAAAATAATTGTTTGATTGGCGTACCCCGACCGACCCTATTTTACCGCCGACCTAAAATATTTTTTTTTTTATGGTATATAAAACGCTGAATGAAATGCAAAAAAAACAGCGTAATAATTTAATGCGTCATACTTCAGTACTCTAAAGGATTGCAGGACATCAAAAATGACAAATAAAAGATGTGTTAAAGAAAAAGTGAAGATGTTGCCATTTGTTTTTGTATGTGTGTCATATATTTTGTGTTCTGGAGTATGTGATGGAAACATAAAAAAAAAAAAATCCGACTTACATACCCTATTTTTTTTTTCTAATGTTACGCCAATCAAACAATTTTTTTTAGGCCTTACCATGGCAAAGTGTGGGTATTGTCAATCACAAGGATATTATTATGATTCCCAGAACGCTCAATATGAATCATATTCATACATATGTACGCGCTGTTCACTGAACCGTGTCCTTGGTTTTCGAGTATATTGTAGCTCATAATTTTAAGCCAATAAGTCTCAATTCCTTGGCAACAGTTCAGTAACGTCCATTAATCAGTTAATTTATACACAGCTCACTGAAGCTGGTCATTGGGGATGAGAATGTAGCTCAGAACTTGTAAGCCAATATGTGTCAATTCCCATGGCACAGGTTCAGTAGTCACTCACCAAGTAAACCCTGGGTTTTGAGTATATTTGTGATACACCAGATGCACAAGATGATTTGTATTCATAATACATATGCACTGTTCACTGAACTTTATCTTATGAGATGTTGTAGCTAATAATAGCATGCATACATTAGGACTGAAAACTATCAGGAGACCGTGTTGCACCATCAGCCAGAGGTGCGAATCAATCAAATGTTCTGCGATCAGCGGAGTTGGAATGCATCCCCTGGGTAGGCATGAAAAATCACCATTCTCCACATTAATTTATCTAACCCAGTTGTATGTTGCGATGCGGTCGTATATTAAACCATTGCAATTCTTGTTGTTTGTGCCCATTTGAAGAATAAGATTACCGTTGTTGTTTTGTAGTTAGTTTGTAGTAGTTCTGTAGTTTGTAGTTGTTGTAGTTTGTAGTGTTTGTAGTATTAGTCAAGTTGTGAAGTAGTAATTGCCCTAGGATTTTTTGCAAACCGGACGTGTGCAAACAGTCATATTATCGGGGAAAAGACAAGTACCCAAATTGGTTGTATGTAGTTGATACGTTGTGAGAATGCCGTAATTGGCAAAATTCTATGGTATTGGTTGTCATTACTATTCATTCAGTCATCTGGAATCTATGCAGGCTCATTTATGTTTCTTGGAAATGATAGTATACACATGTGTCGCATTTTGCGTTCCGCGGTATGCATCTTGCCCATCCATGTAAAACGCTGTGTGTTCATTTTGCAAGCTTTGCTTGAATGGGTTACGTTAGCTTTGACTGGGGGTTTTGTTTTCACTCTTTGTTGGCTTTTAAATCGGGGTCTCCTACCTAATTGATGTTTTTGTCCAGTTTGAGATAAACTTGATCAGATTTTATATTGTCTCTATCTACTCTGGGGTTTATTCTGACCATGTTAGTTTCTTTTTATGTGGTTAGTCTGTTAGGAGCAATGTTTCATGATCCAATACGGGTTTCTTTTGAACAAATTCTGCTTAACGATACATTCAGTTTGTCTTGACCACATATGTTTTAACTTGAAGTTATTGTTTTTTTATCTGTGACTAAATTTTTTGTTTGTGTGATTTGAATTTTAAAATGGTAGAGCTGCATAAAAAAGAAAGTTGTTTTCTTGTAGGCTCTCGCATTTTCCGTTTTTTGACGTGACGGTTCTCTAAATAAAGATCTTTGAAATTCTCTAGTTCTCTCTTACGATCCTCTTGCAATCATGCACGTCAAGCCCGAATTGCCTTATTTCAAATAAAATTTATTTAAAAAAATCCATAATTTATAATAAAGCATATTGGGCACATTTTTTGAAGAGCGCCCCCCACTTTTCAAAATTGGATATTTTTTTGGCGCACAGTTACGTTGGTATTGTCTAGGAAACTATACCTGCGAACGAGCATGCTAAAAAATGCGTATTTTATCACAAAATAAGTCGCTTTGTAATTAGAATTGGGTTCCCAGATTGTACTTCAGGGCAGAGCTGGAAATGCCACGTTATGTCCGTCCATGATGAAATAGTGCCACCTCGAGAAAAAATCCCTACTTGACTTGCCGGAACTATTAAAACAACTATGATGACAAACACTACTATGGCGCTATTTCCTCCTTTTCCCGGCTAATTTCACATTGGAAGGCCGTTCCAGCAGACGTTTAAATTATATCCTGGGATCCCCGATAATAATTATTCTAGTAACGAATTCCTCTTCTTCTTTTGTGTGACACATAGACATTTTCGAGCTAACCATTCACAGTTATATAGTTTACTAGCCAGTTCCCACTGGCAACCGGGTAAAATCTCCAAATTTTTCGAAACAATTGGGGGCGCCCTTCAAAAAAATTTTGCTAATATTGCTTTAATAAAGTAGTAACGGGTGTTCTCAAGAAAGACTGTTACCCTCCAGAAACGGCCATTTTTGCTTACTTAATCAATTCCTATCCTCGTTTTAGCTTTATATTATGAAAATATGTACATTTTGAACATTGGTGGCAGAACAGAAAGAAAACGGTGAAAAAATAACCAAAAAATGACTATTTCCCTAGACAGATGAAATCTACTTGTCCAACCGGCTAGCATTAATCATAGTAAACCATGGAAGTCAAATATCCCCACCATAAAAATGTTTAAGACCCTATTGGCCAATAATACTCTCAAAATTCCCAAGGTCCATTGCTGGTTTTAGAGTTTATTGTTCAGTTTCTCTACGCACTGCAGCCTTATTTGCGGCTGATCGTACCGGTCTTTGACGATCAATCTCTCTCTTTGCACCTTTTTAGAGTCTGCCATGCTCCAGAATTTTTCTGGACCAGTGGGAGGTATGATTAATACCCTTGGGAAATTGATAGCTGGCTTTGTGCATATTTACATGTGCTAATTACATGATATCTGTATTTTTCATATTTATTTTTAGTATTTTTTTTACCTTCATTCTTCTGAAGTCCAGACCCTTCAACATGAACTTCTATGTATATCTCGATCTCCTCTATCAGTATATGAAGGATAAAACTACAATGATACATTTGTTGGCCATTTTCGAATTTTCCCGCTGGACATTATGACTCTTTGTTTTACAAAAAATGGAGAAATTTTCATTGCAAAAATACCTGTACAACGCCACGAACTCCATGCACGCCGCAGACGCACACACAAGATTCGAGCGCTTTGCTGTCCTGTCTTTCTCCTCCTCTTACTGCATTCACTTCCACCAATATAGCGATAAAAGTTGGTTGACTAGGTTCCTTGATCCTTGTAGATTTCTAAAATTGAATTCCCAGCTTCCAAAGGTTTGACACAAAATGTGAAAAATCGCGAGTTTTTTACGAACCGTCCCCACAGAATATTACAGCTAACGAGTGAAATCTCTCCGCGCAACGGTCAGTGTTGTGTACCGAACGCAGCATGGTAGACTTGATCAAAATCTTGAACTGGCACCAGCAGTTTGTACTGATTACATAGGTTAGATTGATTTTATTGTTCTTTTTTTGGCAGTTTGCAAGAGGTTTAGTCATATATTTTGAAGTGTGTCGTTTAACTTACTCAGTCTGCTGCCCTCTGTACCTATTTCTCACTTCGGTCGGCCAGGGGCCGGATAGGGGTTCCTGATATCGCGGATTTTCTAGATTGTTCTGAAATATCAATCGAGTCGACTTTTGAATGATTATTTTTAGCCAAAATTTAGTAATTTCAAGTCACGCTACGGCTTTTCATTAATTGTTATGTAATATTCAATCTGGGCTACTTCTGACCCAAAGTCCGGGGAAGGGCCATCTTACAAGGAACCCTACATTGAGGAAAAAACGTTTACCCATTTACGATGAACGATGGTCCTTTAACCCAAGATCAGTTCGGTAGAATATACCATTGTAGGAGCCACGCGCCAATGCCATTATTTGAAATTAAAAGTGTGCTTTAACCAAATTCATTTGGCACTATGATGGGAGACGGGTGAGGGCATTTAGGTCACTTCATTTTGAAGAACAAATTAATGCATGTTTCAGGTACTTTTTAGGCATTACATTGAACAAATTAATGGGAATTAAAACTATGCGTGTGCTCAAAGCCAGAAGAAATACAATGTAATGTCATCTCTGCTATTGCGAGCCGTGGACCAAAGTTGTTTTGCTCTTTTTAGGGAAAGAGTTATTGTTTGGTTAGTTTTTTACGTTTTTCTTTCTGGGTTCGACCATATTTTCTAAATACATATTTTTTCATATATAAAAAGCTAAAACGAGGATAAGAACTGATTAAGTAAGCAAAAATGGTCGTTTCTGGAGGGTAACGTTCTTTCTGAGACACCCTGTATCCACACTGCAGTGCACTTAATTAAAATATGACGGCGTACATGATGTAGCAGCAAAAAACAAAATAACAATTGTGAGCATGATACGGATCTGTTTACTGATTGCTAATGATTATGTATACCCTTTTACGAAAGTCAACTGTTAACATGATACTTTGCTTAGTTTGTCAAAGCGTTTATACATACCCACTACTGATTCGCTTAATTGAGCCACGCAATTGAATGCTGATTGAAGAAAATATTTCACTTTGTTGAATTAAGCAATTTGAATCTTCACAAAATAGGGGAAACTATATGTACCCAATATATTACACTTGTTGTAATTTTTAATGCTTTCTTGCAAATAGTGATTTTGCTAGTGTGTACAGGGTCATTTTACAAATACTGACAAATGTCATACAGTAGGCACTGAGGTGCTTCAGTATGAATGCGCTTACTGTTCTCTATTCGGTCTCAAATCAGAGGGTGACATCATGATTTGTCTCTGCGTTTGCTCTATTATTTAAATTGTATGACTTTATTCGCATGTGAAGAGAGCATGCTCATTGCAAGGCTGCGACAGTAAAAAATGCACTGACGAAACTGAACAGACTGTAGAGAACTCTTATTTCATAATTAATTTGTATTATAGATAATGTCCTCATAGTCTACAATTTTGCATCACAGTAATGCTTTTGATTGAGCAATCACTCAAATGAGCAGGAACAGTGAATGCACGCTAAATCATGAATTTTTGTGTCCCACTAATATCAATGATTAAAAGACCCAGTTACAGGGTAGACACCTATCAGTACCACTTCATCGTGAAAGCAATGATTACAGTGCAGCCACTGATTGGAGAACCTGTTATGTGAGTAAGAACAAAATTATCATTAACCAGTTTTCACAGCTAGGCTGAATTATTTGTAAGAACATCACACAAGACAGTCTCCAAATAACCTGGAGAGATCTTGATTTTGTTTATCGTTTAACCCATGACTAGGCAGTCCTGTGTAGACTCACTGGATTGCAAGGCTTGTTCCAGATATTGGTGATGAAATTCTATGATATTTGCTGCTTTCAGTTGTCGTATTCTCTTGATGAAAATTTTCATTTCATCACTTTCAGCATGCGATGCAAATTCCATGTTTCCTTGTTTAATTATGGTTAAAGGTACGGGTTCCGATCGTCTTTGGGACCCCCTGATTACCCGGAAGTAGTATCGATTTTGATATTAGCACAATATTGAATAGGGCTTAGCAGTATGCATTATTGCTTCTACCATCAAAACCACAAGTTTGTTTCCCATGCTACTTGATAGGGCATATGTGCAAGTGCTAGGCTCTCATATCAAATAGAGAACACAATAGTCATAAATCGGAACAAGCACCTTTAAAATCTTTTGTTGAAAATTTTATTCTCATGGACTTCATCATGCATTGCAAATTCTATCTTGTTCAATTGTTATTACAATCGTTTGTTGAAAATTTTAATGTCGTTGACTTCATTATGCGATGCAAATTCAAATTCTATCGTTCCTTGTATAATAGTTATTACAATCGTTTGTTGAAAATTTTAATGTCGTTGACTTCATTATGCGATGCAAATTCTCTGTTTCTTTGTTGAATAGTTAATTACAATCTTTTGTTGAAAATTTTAATGTCATCGACTTAAGCACAGGATGCGTTTACACTAATAAACTGTCCATTTCTAGCTATGTGATGACAGATGAGTCACATTAATGTGTTAATATTACCTTTGCATCTTCCTGTCTCTGTTATTTCCTATTAACCTATTTCAGCATTTCTTGTTTAGAATTGTTGCGATTCTCAAAGATTCTTCGTGCGTTTGATGTATGTGTGTGTGCGTACATCTGTGTGTGTGTTATGATGTCATCTTTTAAAAATCTAAGTTGCTGAAAAGTTGTGTGCGAGTTCGGTTTGGTATGATCTGCTAACTAGCATTACTGCATGACTGTATTAAAGATACCGGTGTACAAAACACTGTAGAATGTAGACTCCTCCACAGCTAGACTTGCAGTTGAGGTTAGGGTAAGACAATGTGCATTACAGTCTTTCTGGAGGTTATGTACAGGGCAGTGTTGAGTACACCATTACCTAATTTTGCATCCTCTGCATGTTGCACTAACAAGTGAAATGCTACTTATGTTCGTTTTGTTAATTAATGCATGAAGCTTTAGTGAAACCAGCATAATGGATCTGTGTTGTACTATTAATTATGCATGTCTTCTATAAATGGGTAAACGTTTCATATAGAAGTCCCATTGATGCAAATGAGGTATTACAATTGATTCAGTCATGCACTGTATGATGTTGTGCAGTAGCGCTTGACGGAATGAATGGCAATACCTCATTTGCATCCATGGGACTTCTATATGAAACGTCTACCTATAAATGTTTGCCCTTTCTTTTTTGCAATATTTATTATATACATGTGAAAAGCATTACATGGAGAGATGTACTCTATGTAGGATATTTTTGCTGCATCAAATTTTCACAAAAGTGTAGAACAGGCTATTTTGGCACTGGCAGGATGCTAATCCAGAATGCTGTGAAATTTTTGCAGTACTCTAATTTTACGCCATAGCAACAAACTGCTGAATTGCACCCAAAAAAATGACATGCAAAAATATTACACTGCCAGGTTTTCTACTAACTGTAGTCTCAACTTGCTCGGCAAGGTTCATTGATCTATACACTATCTAACTTGACCTTTAGATTCTGGGTACCATTTTAAATACCTAGAGTTCGTGAGTTGAGTCTATAACTGTATATTTTTGTACACATGAACTGTGCCTTGCAGGTTGAGAATAAAATGTGGTAGAGGTTGCATCTCTCTGTAGTTGATAGAATAGTTGGCTGCATGATAAATGAGGTGTACACTATAGTTCTGACAAGTATAGTTGTTGCATGATGGATTATATCATTAAAGCTGCATTAACATAAATTTAGAAAATACTAACAGGGAATTTAATCTTAATTTTGTCAAATAAGACCTGTTACGTCACAGAATGAGCCTGGCATCAATGGTGTTTGCAACATTGGTGCTTAAGGCTCGATTGGTGATGTCAATTGGACCTATTTGACGAAATTCCTGACAGTAGGAGACCAGTTTAGTGCAGATCCGTTGGAACCACATATTTCAATATGGAATAAAGCCCAATTTTGTTGTAACATCATCCATGTGGCGCAATTCATTTCCCATTGAA
This sequence comes from Ophioderma brevispina, assembly GCA_023653785.1. Classification (NCBI taxonomy): domain Eukaryota; kingdom Metazoa; phylum Echinodermata; class Ophiuroidea; order Amphilepidida; family Ophiodermatidae; genus Ophioderma; species Ophioderma brevispina. The sequence goes on from JAMKCH010010892.1 coordinate 60,467, forward strand.
AAAAGTGTTCCAACGGATCTACAGTCGACTGTTATGGTAGGCACAAGAGCAAATTCATGCCATGTCAAGATTTGAGATGTTGCTTCAGCTTGTACCAGCTATTGGTGAGAGTATCGGTATGCCAATATTATTATGCAATCAATTGCATCAATGAATGTACTCTTTTTATAAGTAGAGTACAGTCATGAGTCATGTGCAAGGCTTGAAATAAGAGGCTGGGGGAAAATTTACCCCTGCTAAAAGGCAAAATGTCCCTGGTTCTGAAAAAAACTGCTCCTGGATCTAAAATCTTATTTCAAGCCCTATGTGTGACATAAAAAATCGGCTTATCTGACATTTGAGGCGCTTATACTTCTTACAATGTAGCTACCTCTAAATTATTTTCTTTATTATATGAAGATAGTTTTTGTTTATTTCCTACCTAAATTGTATCAATATTTGTATCAATTTTTTTTGAGGGGTTGTCAAAGTGTGACCATTTGTGTAAAATCAGACGTAAACAATTGTTATGCAATTTCAGGAAATTGATTCTTTGAAGTTCAACAAACTTATCCATATTTAAGACAGCAATTGTCATCAAAATATCAAAATAAACTAGACCATCCCCAGCCAAATTCTCTTAATGGTAATTTTTTCCTTAAAAATATGTACAAATTTCAAAACCAAAACAGAAACTTGTGAAAAGGGCTTGGAAATTATTTCTCTTGTCACCAATAGCTATTCAAAATGAAGATAAATTATTTCAAAAGGCCCAGTAATTTTTATTTTTCTTCTGAAAATTAACTTATTATATTTTTAGTTTTAATACAAAAAGAAAATACCGACTCTATCGAGTTCCAACACATTTCTTGTAGTGGCAGGATTTGACTTTTGGGTCTTAAAAACAATTTTAATGTTATTTTCTTTATTACATCGTTCTGCTCAGCAACAGTTCAATATCACACAGAAATGTGTGTGCTCAAGAGTTGACAATGGTACCACATATGGAGTGGATTTTCTTACCACATTTAATGTGTTGATAATGAACTGTGTGTTTGAGGAATGAGGCTGTATGGATGTTCTATGAAATATCTATCGTGATATTGGCAATGTGCATTCAGGAACATAAATTCTATTTTGTGTCCCAAGTACAAAAGCATTGTACTGAGAATTGTGAGATACGGATGTTACCTTTGCCTCCCACACAAGCATTCAGTTTTTTTTCTTGAAAAGTCAACCTTGGTAACTAACCTGGGAACAAAATACGGTGGCCGTCGTCTTGGCTACATTGTCTGAGATGCACGTGCTCAATGTGTGGTTGACTAATGCACCAGTATCAGCCAATGTTGCAGAGATGTCATGTAGAACATGTTATAAACAACCTTCTAAAATGTCACACAGTCAGCTCTTACATCCTCATCTCCTTGGTCATGGTTAAGTGACCCATGAATGGCCACACAATGTGAAGCTGGCTCTTGTAGTTTCTAGGTATGATGTATCATACCCAGCATTCACAGGTCAATGTATAGACTTACATATGTACAAAATTGCTGACTGAACTTTGTCCCAGAATATGAGGATGTCAGCAGCTGACTGTTGTTTTGATATGCTCTGTACCCTGTGTTTTAAGCAGACGGGTGCAGAAATTTGTTAGTCTGAAGGCTCATTAGAGGGGCATTTTGTGATCCACAGCCTTGTCCCCTGATTTACCTCAAGAAATTGAGATTTTTATATCATCTGAACCATCTTAATAATGAGTCTTTGAACTAACAAGCTTTTGAAAATGTTTACACCTTCTAATGAGTGTTCTACCACCAACTAATGATACTTCAACTGCTTCTCTACCTACCACAGCTTTAGTCAATTTTCTTCAGCCAGTGTACGTCTCAAGAAAAGACCCCAATTCGAGGTTAAACACAATCAAGGAAATCAAGAGACGGTGTGAACCCAACAGTGGCTGGCCACAAATTGTTATATTCCCAGAGGGCACGTGCACCAATCGCTCATGCCTCATCTCATTCAAGGAGGGTAGGTTCAAAGGTCATGAGGTCAAAGGGTAAAGGTTAGAGGAGTTAATGAAGATGTATTTAATAGATTGTCCAAATCCAGAAATATAGCTTGAATGGACTATTTTCGACCAACTTTCGCATGCTCGGCACGTGAGCTGCACAGACCTCAAACTGGTTCATTTCAATCGCTGGACGTATTTCGGGATTTAGGCCCACAACACCTGCATCTATATAATGGATATTGGCGAAGTTGCAAAGATGACTTTTTTGCTTGAAAAATCCCATCAGAATTACTCAAGATGGTATTCTGAAAGGGAGTCAAACTTAAGACCTGGGTTTAAACCAGGGTTAGTCCTACATGAGTGGATTTTTTTCCTTTCAAAATACTGTGAAAGTTAAATTAAAGATAATTCGTCATGAATGGGCTGTTCCTGTAAAAATTAAAGGTGCAACGAGAGATTTCACATATCAGGTGCCCCTAAAAAAAATCGAAAGTATTGATTTTTGCCCTAATGTAAAGCTTTCCAAAAAATATCCCCATCTGAAAGGATTAGCTGAGAAATGTTTCTTTGGTACAAAAATTATGTCTAATTTCGTATAGGAAAGCAAATACGAAATTCAGCCTATGTTTTATATTGAAATATAAGCAAATCAAAGTCACCTTTTTTCTCTCTTTTAAGACATTTCCGTAGCCAAATACAAGGTAAGAAATCTACTGAGTGTCTATTCTATATGACAATTTCTGTTATGACATAATATTTGGGTGCCTCAAAATCTCTCGTGGCACTTAAAATAAAAAAGCCTCCCTATTTTTCTGATGCTGCTGGAAGTTAATGATAATATTCAATTTTCTGTGAGAACGGCCTATTTTTAGTGTCATTTAGCAGAAAATAAAAATCCCTCCCCTCCTCACTTTTCAGAGGCAACTGCCAACAAGAACTAATAAATAATTTTAAGGGGCCTTACACTTGGAGAAAAACAAGTCACCATGTAGGATAACCCGGCGTTTAAACCAGGGTCTAAATTTTAGACCCCTTTCAGAATATCAGCCCGAGTGTTTTTAAATTGAAGTATCAAATACACTTTCCAAGTCAACGCTGTTAACAAATTCCTAATTTAGTATTTTGATTTATACTTCAAAGGATATTAGCATATGAGATCGGCAGCATCTTTATGCATGTTAAAAACTTCTTTTTACCTCGCTAAACATTGACATCTACCCACTCAAAAATGGGAATTGATGTTCAAACCAAAGCGGAGCCTACTTGAGCAGTGCCTGCGCCATCAACCAAATTTAACAAAATGGAGAATTTAGAGAATGGCGTTTGGATAATAAGACGCGAGTTTGGGAAATTAACTAACTCCTAAGGTGCAACGAGAGATTTCAAATAAACAGGTGTCCCGACAAAATGTGAAAAATTCTGACTTTGGAACTGGTGTAAAGCTTTTATAAATATATCCCCAATGTAAGGATTAAGCTTCAGAACTTTTACTTTCTTTGGTACAAAAATTGTGAAATTCTAATTTGTATTGGAGCAAATACAAAATTTAGCTATGTTTTTTATTGAAATACTAAGCATATACAAATCAAAATTTGTTTTCATTTTAAGTTATTTCTGTAATTACCAAATAAAAGGATAAGGGGATCTAATGAGCATCTAATCTATAGAAATCACTACATATCACAGATATGTGGAATGACTTGAAATCTCTCGTTGCACCTTTTAAAGGACAGGAGAAGAGGATGGCCCGATTAAGGATGTAATTTCAAACTTGATAGAGTGGGGCCTTCATCCCAAAACCCCATCTGTAACAGTTTCGCGCCGATATTTTAATCCGTTTGCGGTGAGAGCTAAACAAGGTGATTTTCTAAGCCCCAAAGGAGCACTGTGTAAAAGTACATTGGTCGAAAAAATGCAGACACTGTCTTTTGAAATTTTCAGAGGAGCATTTAAAAAAAGCTCATCTTGGCTCATTGAGGCGAGCTGCAGAAGAGCGTTTTAAAAGCTCCCAAATACTGGCTGGATGACGGCTTTTACAAAGCATAGAGCTGCATAGCAAGCAGGACCTGCAACTGAGTTGGGGACCAGAGCAGTTTAAAGGGCTCATGCATTTTCAATCAGGTGTAGCAATAAGCAATGTTAATTACGGCAACAGTGCCAATCAAGTTTAATGTTACCTACTGACTGTCACTCAAGATTTAATCAAATTCCCATGATGTAGATGTATCATTCAAGTGTATCAATTTTCAAAGATTAAAAAAAGAAAAAACCTAAAAAATTAAAAAAAAAAAAAATTTTATGTTTTTCATTTTGAAAGGGATCTCTAGTCTCAGACGTAGAGTAAAACGGGCATGCACGAAAGTCCCCAAAACATACAGTAACATTTAATGAGAACCTAAGTTGGAAACAGTCAGTCATATTTAGTCAGAATTAAAACTAATTGGGAGTAAGCTCACGTTTTCATTAATAATGGCGTTCACGATGCTTGAATGTTCCATCAACGTGTTGGAATGGTCCAAGTATGTTCTTCGTTGTAATAGGGAGACGACCTTTCCCCGGCACCTTCATTTCTTTGAACATGTTTCGTGAATAGTTTACAAATCAATTTGACCACAAAGGTGGTACCGTCATTTCTTTCTGTATTCAGTCGAAAATATTATCTAAACCTTCTACTCCGTAAGTTGTAGACCCTCAACTTCTTAGCCCGATTGCGCCAATCGTAGCGTATCAAAACTCGGCTCAATCAAAACAAACCACGTGCGATGGCTTTAAATTTACGACGTTTACTTCATGCATTATTTACACATAGTCCGTGTTCATTTTTCGTACACCGTCCATGCGGTATTTCCATTGGAGTTCCGATACATTTGTGGAGTTAATACCCGCAGAATTTTGCTCTCGGCACCGATTTACCAGCCGTTCACACTAGCTGAAAATTGCGTGTAACTGGTAAAGCATAGTGTTCCGTTAGCATTTATCATTAAATATTGCCAAAGGAAGTATTTTGCTGGGTTGCCGGCTCAAATACAAAGGTAGAAAACTCGCAGCCGGCTTTAACCAAGATTGCCAATAAATCGCTCGGACTCAAAGCATTTTAGATGCGCGACTGCGCGCGATTGCGCGCGCGCACCTCAAAAGACAATGTCTGAAATGGGGCACATTTTCGCTCATAACTTCCAAACCAAATATCCTTTTGCCCTAAAATTTCACAGGGTAAATGAGAAAAATAGTAGCTTTCTTCTGATACCAAAATGTTGACCACTTCCAGTAAGATCTGGGGCTTCTGGGGACGAGGCTATTAGCGATGGGGCCATGGACTTTTAAGGATACAAATCTCTCTCAATTTGCAATTGGTCAATGGTAGAACACCTACCGAGAATGTTTCAAAGGTTTATTAGTCAAATTCCACAATAAAAGAAAACCAAAACCCTGTTTTGAACTTGCCTGCTATCGTAATCATCCCCATAGAAAAGCATGCTTTGATTTTTCTGTAGTGCACAACAGAAAATGCAAAATCATCATCTTGATGATCTTATTACATAACAATGCACATGGGTGTGGTTTATCATGTTAACAAGAAATTTTATTGGTTTAGATGTAAACTCCGCCCATCCATTACTGGGTAATAGATGGATAGTGTGAGCAGCAATTAGTCGAATACACGCTCAAACATCGCGTTTATACTGCGTCAAGCATGTCACGTTGGTTCGCAAATGCAATTTACGCAGAGTGATAATCACCAGACGATGACATTGGTTCCCTGGAATGAAACATTTGTTTTCAAGATGGGTGCAATTATTTAAATGAATAAAAAAGAATGATATAACAATATTTTAGGCATATAAATTATGTCGATAAAAAGCAAAAATTACTAAAAATTACTGAATTCTAGATAAGAATGAGAATAAAAGATTAGATTTTTTGTTTTGGCCATCTCAGATAATGATACCGGCTGCACCAGCATTCACCACTCAAGATATTGGATGCCCACCCATTATGACACCATCTAAGATGGTCAAAACAAAAAAATCTCATCTTTTATTCTCTAAATACCAGGGATGTGAGAGTTCCGCATTTCTGTGGGATTCCGCGTTTTTCTCTTTCCCGCGTCGCGGTGTTTGTATCCCTAGTCTAAATTCGCGTTCCTTGTAAAAGGAAAAAAATCCGAAAATAATCGCATTTTTATTCCACTGTTTCATTTATTTCTTAAACGACTGGGAATGGAAACAATGTTGAAAGGCATTTTCGCGAACTTTAACCCCAGCATTCCCATCACGAAGGCTAGTGAGAGCCCTCCATTGTGATGTGTAATGTGATGTTTTGAACCGTGCCTATAGGTATGATGTTAATTTTCGCCATTGCTTGATCTCAGGCACATCGAAAGCAATTTACACCTAATTTCAATCCAAACCATCCAGTCTTTTTCAAGGATCAAATAAACCTATAAAGTTAGTGACACAAAGTACTATTTATTATGGCGACTGTACATTGCCATATGATAGATATTCGGACAAAATCGGACACAAAATTCATCGAAGAAGATCAGGCAGAGAAGGCACACGGTACAGTAGGAAAGATTCTTCACATGCATCGCAAGCGGAATTTCCAATCCTGTTTAAAAGCATCTGATAGCAAGTGATTGAGGTAAAATATGGTTATTCACCTTTCGGTTTCCTGAAAATGTTAAATTGGGAAGATTTTTGCGGGGATTTTTGTCACAGGGCCATCTAACTTAATAGTTTAGTGGAAGCGAAAGTCATGAAAGTGCCGCATGTCTGTCAAATTCGGAAACCCTCACTGACAGCTGAGTAGGACTAGGATTGCTCTGTAGATGGGAAGTTCCCGATTTTCCGCGTTTTTTAAACATGGCCACTCACATCCCTGAAATACACAATAAAGCACATGGTAAAGATTGGGTGCAAAGGTTTATTTCAAATTATGCCTAATTTTGTTGATACAACACTACAACCACGTCCCTGCAGACATATGACTGATTGTAACTTTAATGCATGGAGCACCACATCAAAGATTGTATTATTCCAGTCCAGATTTAGAGAATAAAGGTATGATTTTGGGAACCGGTACTCTCTTTACAACGAATTGAACCCAAGGCGATACCATTATTTTAAGTGGAGGAACGAGGCCGGAGGCCGAGTTCTTCCACGCAAAAATAATGGTGTCGCCGGGTTCAATTCGTCGTAAAGAGAGTACCGGTTCCCAAAATCATACCTTTATTCTCATTCTTAAACATCTTTATCATTTAAGGTAATCTTTAACCCAATTTCGCGAGGGTGTACGGGGCTAAAATACAACAAGAAAGGACTTCCACCACCCAGTGACAACAATCGAACAACCCGCTGAACGCAACGATCATACGCAACGTAGGCAGGCGCGCGCGAGAGTAGCAAAACGCGGTATGACGCGAGCGCTTCATCCTAAAATAACTTCAATATGGTTTTAATTTATTTTTATGGTTAATATAATCCCGTTTTTCGATGAAACTACTCGAGATGTGGTCAATAATTATTCATAGAGTAATATTTGGATATATTCTTGTTGTAATACGGGTTCTCCTTTAATTTTAGACATGGAAAGCACCACGTTCTAGTGGGATATTCTTCCTCAAAAGACAAGAATTGCATTTATACCTTTTCAATCTTATGAATATTGAAAAATGATCCCCTACCACTATTTATCAACCAATCAATCAAAATAATGAACTAGGGTTTGTGACAGAAAGACCAGAAGTGGCCACCACTGGACTCGAAGAGGGACCCTGGAGAGAAAAATTAATATGGTTCAAGGTAGATATGAGTGTATTGGACTAAACCAGAAAGTCTGAGCATCAGCGGATAACCGCTCCGGTTTGGACTGCAAAATGGTCGACAACCCCTCCCCTCGGTACAACAAAACGCAACCACTTCCATTCGAAAGATAGTAATATATAATTTTAAAAAATGATGGTTGTGGTAAAAAACTTTGGTGGCAGGGGTGTCTTTTGGGTCCAAAAAAATCATGTTTTTGAGCTAAAAACTTAAGAATCAAGATTTAATTAATAGCAAAACAAATTTTAATCATGATGCAATACTATCAATCTCTGACATTATATTATAGATTTCTGTTTAAAACAATATAAAAAGGGTGTAGAATTTTAGCCCAAAATCACTTTTTTCCTAAAAAAACATCCTTTTGATCACATGTCACCACAACGAGTATTACCTGATCCCTTTATGCAATTAATAAAACCTATATCAATAACAAAAAAGATACCATAAAAATAAGATTGTAATATTTTTACTTTAAAAAAAAATAAATAATTTAGCTTAATTTGCAGCCCAAAATGCATTTTTTGGCCTAGAAATCATCCCTGCCACCAAATATTTCAACCACAACCATCATTTTCTTAAATCCCATATATCCTTCAAATAAAGTTGTTTGATTGTTTTTTTTGTTGTGTTTGTTGTACCGAGGGGAGGGGTAACTCGAGCACTTTTCAAAGCTCGGCCGCTCTGTTAAGTAGAGTAACTGATGTTATGGTCAGCATGTTAGGTTGTTTTGCCTATTGCATATTTGGAAATCATGTACATATTTTACTCTATAGACCTGTTTGAGATATTGATCTGACAGGTGCCTGGTAGACTAACACAAATATAGCAATTGTGTGAAGTAATGCCTGCATGCTTTTCAAAAAGCATGCCAAACACACAATGAATGTCACTCACCCTGGGCTGACAGGCAAGCCGGGCAGACAAGTCAACCTTTAAGGTATCTTTTAAAGTAGGTATCAAATACATTTGGTAATTGTTTACATAGAGAAACAATTCTATAGTTGATAGATATCAAACACATAATTTGAAACACAGAAATAGAGGAATGAATGACTTCTATAATAACTGTCATATGATAGTGTTCTACCAGTCAATTTAAGAAGTTAAAATTTCAAAATAAATTAGCAAAAGTTCAATCAGAGTTCAGGACCAATTAAAATTCAAAATCTAGGAAAGTAACTGAAAATATTGAACATGTTTTGAGTTCCCAAACAAATTCTCAGTAAAATTGACTCTCCTCCCACCCCCCAAAAAACAGTAGAAATTTGATTATATATTGACAAATTCAAGCACCAAATGTCCTCATACTCTTGTTAACACAAACATGTGATCATGCTTTGCTGTGCAGAATACCGTGAAGTGGTACGGCTTCTTGACATTATTAAGCATATACCAGTTAGTATAGATTGTAACGATATGCCATATGCTCATGTAGTAATATTGCACATCTGTCTAGAATTATTATTTCCCGTTTGGTAATCTGTTGCGATGTATCGTAACATATCTTTGTGTGAGTACAATAAGGTCGTAAGTGCAATAGCTGCCATTTGTAAGAAATTCCCATCAAACGCACTATTATGCCAAATCTTTGATCAGTTGCCTGAAGAACCATTTCAAGAGCCACTGACTCAAGGAAAGAAATTGAAGTCATCCTAATAACATGGCAGCACACAGATGTATCACATGGCAGCTATTGCACTTACGACCTTGTTGCACTCACATGAACGTATCTGCAGATTTATTGTGTGTGTTGCATATCAGATGCCCTTGACATTTACTGATTTTCTGTTGTTTTTTCTTTTCATTCGACAACTGAACAATAGGGGTGGTGGTTGTGTATAACAATATATGCAGGGTTGAGCGTATTAAAAGGCTGTAAGTGCAGTATCTGCAAGGCGCTATACCCAAATTGATGGCAGACTGAAAGGCATTTTATGCTACACGGTGCATGGAACATCACACTAAAAAATCTCAGGAATCGGGCAATATCCCGATAGAGCCATGTAATATGGAATAAAGCATAAAGCAGCTATTTGTGGCTACTACTCATATAATGTTAATATGAAATAGCTGCCTTATGGTTTATTCCATTATGCTACACACGTGCATGCATGGAACATCACACTAAAAAATCTCAGGAATCGGGCAATATCCCGATAGCGCATGTAATATGGAATAAAGCATAAAGCAGCTATTTGTGGCTACTACTCATATAATGTTAATATCAAATAGCTGCTTCATTCCATTATTTTGGGCTATATGGAATCACACCACTAAATAACTCCCCATAGACTTGTGTACAAAATGACCTCTCACCAAACGTCAACTTCTCGGCTATAAAGCGACTGGTTATGTCAAAACTGGATTTTTGGGGAAGATTAGGACCATACCACTTCAACAAAAATGAAAAAGTCATATGATGAAGGCTGATTTTTTGAGTTACAGAGCATCGAAAATTTGGCTGTTTTCAAAACGTCCATGCCTAGTTTAATGTTAATATAAATTAAAAATCAGAAAAAAACTAAAAAATCAATAAAATTATACAAAAATGACACAAAATATTTACCACCCAAATGGTTTGTTACTAGTCCACACATTATGATTAATTTCAAATTTCATTTAAAGACACAATTTATCAACATTTTGTGACTCTTCATTAGGCAAGGGCCATATTTGAGACACCAACACTGTCTCAACACTGACGTCGTCTGCTACACCTAGTTTATTTAGTGGTGTGATTCCATATCAGGTTATTGGCAGCAATGATCCATTCTTAAACATCTGTGAAAATGTAAGTAATTTCATTGGTTGATGCCCGGGTTTAATTCGTTTAATTGAACCCAGGTAGTACGCACTGCGTATTGAAGTTATTTTTAGGATGAAGCGCTCGCGTCATACCGCGTTTTGCTACTCTCGCGCGCGCCTGCCTACGTTGCGTATGATCGTTGCGTTCAGCGGGGTTGTTCGATTGTTGTCACTGGGTGGTGGAAGTCCTTTCTTGTTGTATTTAAGCCGTAAAGCATCGCGAAATTGGGTTAAAGATTACCTTAAATGATAAAGATGTTTAAGAATGAGAATAAAGGTATGATTTTGGGAACCGGTACTCTCTTTACGCTATTTAAAATTCGCGCTGGTGTATAACATGTTATGCGATACGGTCGGCACGTTTGCGTCATACATAGCATAGGAAATACACATTATGAAAGCGTCATGTGTGAAGGTGTATGACGCTACTGTGCCGTCCGTATTGCATAACACATATACATATCCCATATACACTAGCGCGAATTTCAAAAAGCGCATGGTCAGAGAAAATGTTTTAATTCATTTTTATGGTCAGTATAATTCAGGTCATCCATGAGACCACTCGATATGTGTTCAATAATTATTTTTATAACGTATATTGTATAAGCTATTCTATTAGTACCGGTTCTCCTTTAACAATTGTTACAAAAGAATAAGTGATCTTCATTGTTCCCAATCAATTCAGATTATCAGAAAACCAAAAAAATCAAATAAATTTTTCATAACTGCTTGGAAATTTGATTATAGGGACAGGAGGAGATTTTTTAGGATACAAATTTCTCTCAATTTGCACTTGATAGGTGGTAGAACACCTACAAAGAACATTTCAAAGGTTTATTGGTCAAAAAGAACAAAAGAAAACCAAAAACCTATGTTTTGAACTTGCCAGCTATCGTAATCATCCCCATATAAAGCATGCTTTTATTTTCTGTCATGCACGACAGAAAATGCAAAATCATCATCTCCATGATCTAATTACATAACAACGGCATATTTAGCTTATTCGCTTCAGGTGTGTTCTTATACATTCGTAAGCATTCTTAATATGCCGAAAACTCAAGTTAAAAAAAATGGAAATGTCATCGTGTCTCTTTAAAATTTCATTCTACCAAAATCAAATCATAATGATAACCTTTTCATGGACAGCCCGTAGAAATACAGTGATCTTTGAATATTACTCCATGCACTGACATTCAGCATTTCCTTTCATTTTGATAGGCTAGAATACCAATATGTAAAAGCAATCAGCAGTATGAAGAATTCTGTGTAGGGTTCTGTAAATAACTAAATGATTTGTTTCACCAAAACCTTTTGACATTTTCAATGGATTTATCAAATCAACCATCTTGTTGTAGCTCAAAAACCGGCAGATATATGATCTGGGTGTATCTATTTTAAAGTGACATGAGATAAACACAACAATTTTACATTATTAATGCTTTACCCGCAGTAAACTGGGATTCGGTACACATGAGCGATAACTTCGAAATATCTGTCAGCAATATTGGTTGTAGTTTGAGACACACCATTCCAAGACTAGAATATGTTTGGACTAACTTGAATTTTCAAGCTAATTTTAAAGGGGCATTTCGTGATCCACAACCTCGTCCCCCCAACTTACCTCACAAAAGTGAGATTTTTATATCATCTGAACTGCTAGCCTTAGTAATCCATGTGTACTAACGTACGTGCCAAATTCGGTTGTCTTCGCAATTTGTACCTTTTTTGTTTGTAAACGGACCAGAATTACAACACAGCTGGCCTATGGACCGTGGGAAACAAGCCAATTGCTCCTAACACAAAACCGAAGATCGGGATCAACTCAAACTTTGTTGCATAAGCTTTTTGTGGGATACTAGTGAACAATGAATTAAAAAAGAAGGCGGTCGTTGGAACAACATCAAATTTTAATCTTTGGACAATCTTGTAAAAAAATGGTATTGTGTTGATTCTACTTTCTCCTAGATGTAATTCTTCAAATCATTTTGCATTGTGTTTGATTTACAAGTCAACTCTTAGAGTCAGTTGATATGTACAAGTATCATGTAGGGAAGTGTTAACTAACAAAAAATGCCTTCAAGAAGGTGGCTTTTGTCGGTTTACCAAAAAAAAATCTTGATGTCAAAATTAGGTTGCTTTACTCCGGTCTTTTCCTGAAGCACCGTAAAGTAAAAATAATGTGCCGTATTGTCGACGTCTATGAATTACTGCAGCATTTAGAACTGAATAATTAACCAGTTCCATTCAGACTAACAAAATTGGTGCTCTATTATCGTAATATGGGGGTGTAGAGTTATTATTGATTCAGTGGGTGCTACCTGTTTTGTTGATTCGTGGAAACGAATCAACAAACGCTTCAGTGTAGACAATTTCTGCTGGTAGGGACACATTTCGCTATTTTTAAGTAAATCTCGTTCAGGCTCGATGTTCGAGCTCAGCGAGCCAACACTTCATGGAAACCCCAACACTTCAATGGAAACCCAGGGGAAACCCCAAAATAGCGATTAATTAAAAAAAAATGTTCAAAAACAATATTTGAGTGATAAATTAGCCAAAATGCCCCCATAATCCATATAAGGTGTGTTCTTTACCAAATATGTGTGTTCTTTATACCAAATATGGCGGGTTGCTTTCTACGAAATCGACTCTTTCCAAGAGATTCAGATATTTCACCCGTGACTCCCCGAGTAGGCCTATACCTTATGCAATTCCATCGGTTTAGCATAAGAGGGTGTAATCATGTAAGTCAATGGAAGAGCCGTGGTGTGTTTTTTTATAGAAATTTTAGAAATTCCTGATGTCCAACCACCCCTAAATGACCCGTCATATGAAGCTAAGTTCCTTGAAAATCAGTGGCATAGCTGGGCATTGTAGCAAGTCGAAACAAGTGATTGCGCCTGGTTGACGTAAAATATTAAAATAGCTAAAACATAGTTTTAGATCGAATAGAAACGCTGAATCTGATGCAGAAAAAGAAAAAATGGCGTAGTGTGTTCGAAAAGTGACGAAAATGAATGATAACCGTCGTTCAGGACCCTTAGTGAAGTTAGAGTGACGCCGGAGGCGGGGGGGGGGGGGGGGGCGATTGTGAGGCAGTGTTTAGCATTTTGACCAAAAATCGATTGGATATAATATTGGCCCCGTAGGAGACAGACTAGCACGATTCATTGTTGATTCATCGACATCGTGGATTGCATGCACTTGTATGTGGGGATTTAATTTTATACGTTGTCATGGTTGTGGGCAAGCAACAAAATTGTGGAGTTGCACGGTTCCATGAGTTCGTAAGGGCTACGATGATGAACTTGAAAGGGATGGGGACGGGGTGGGGTGACATGTTGGTGACCTCATGTGCCATTGGTGACCTCATTTGGACTTTGGACGTCAAAATGTTAACCCTTTCCCGCACGGCTTGTGTGCAGTAATATCTGGAGTTCCGTTAAGGCGTTAATGAGTAACTTGGTGGAAGGAGAGGGTTAGAGTCTCGACTGATTAGATGTTGGCATATTCGGGCAAATTACAATGCAATATTTGATTTGCTATTAATTTTAAAATGTAATAAGAGTTTAAATTTTAAACCAAAATTACTTTATTTTATAAATGGTACATCGGACATGTTAAAATCTCACTTCGCAAAAACCCATTATGGTGTGCATCTTTTTGCCATTTTAAAGTTCCTAATACATGCAGCTTAGGTAGCAAGAGCGAATTAAATATGCATAATTGCGTAGCGCTTAAAACGGTACATCGGATATGCAAAAATTCCTTTGATACAAGAACACCTCCTATATTATTTATTTATTACATTTATGATACAAAGTAGCCTCATCAGTATTTAAGTAATGCTCTCCCTGAGGGCCTGTTTAATGTTATTACACTTTTGTTATACAAGTATACAAGTTTTAAAAGATCTGCAACAACAAATCAACTGAAATACAAATTACTTAACCGTTCACAATTAAAAAAGAGATAATGAACATAAAGGAATTACATTAAGTTGTTTCCTAATATGTTGAAAACAGGTACTGAAATATGGTACTATGGATATGATTCTAATATTAGATGGGAGTACTCTATTCCAAAGTTTGACAGCACGGCAATGAAAAGTACGTAATCCTGAATTTGAGTTATACTTAGGAATATTTAAGGAGCCCCACTTCCTGCTATCTTGTAGAATATGAATGTGAGAAGAAGTATACATAAAAATAGACGCAAGGTAAGTAGGGGCAAGATTTTTAAACCATTTGAAAAAAATACAAACAGTACATAGCAATGCATCACATCGTTTGTGAAGTCTGGACCAGCAAAGCTAATTGAACATGTCATCAATGTGTAAGATTATCAGCACTTAATATGATCCTGGCAAGATTATTGTGCTGGAGTTGCATGAGCTGACTAAATGGGTTTTAGAAATGTTTGTCCAAACACTGCCACAATAATCAAATAGAGGCAACACCACGCATTAAAGCAATGACAAGAAGACTTTGAGGGTAACAAACATTTACACGTCTAATAATACCAATGTCTTTGCAACCTTTGAATTCATGGTATTGATATGTGGGGGTCATGAAGTTGAATCTAAGTAACACCGAGATATTGAATTGAGTTCGTTAACATGCTCAAGAACATTATCGCCCTATTAACACTATATTACTAAAAAATTTACTTACAATATGAGGGGAACCCAAAAACATATACTTGTCTTTGTAATATTTAAAGTTATTCATTTTTTCAGAGAACCAGTTAGCAATAACCTTATTTGGTATTAAGAATATTTTCCAAAATATATGGATCCTTAGATTTACATAAAAGAGATGTATCATCTGCCTACATGATTACTTTACAATTAACAGAGCTTGGGAGTGAATTATGTTAAACAGGAAGAGTAAAGGACCCTAAAATCTTCCTTTGGAACAACCTATATCGACTGTGTTTAAAATCTGATAGTACAGAATCAATACAAACAACCTGTTTACGATGACTTCTGAAATATGATTGGAACCATTTCAGCTCATTATTTGGAATACCATAATCATTTAGTTTTCTTTGATAAAAGTTCATGGTTAACGTTATCAAATGCCTTTTCAAATCTAAAAAGATAACTCCAATTGCAAAGCCTTTATCAATGTTCTTGAGTACATAATCTTGAAAGCAGTAAAGTGGTAGCAGTTGGAATGATTGGCTCGAAAACCAGATTGGCATCATTTAAAATATCATGTGATGTTAAGAAATTATACAAGTGGATATGAACACAGCTTTCAAGAATCTTTGATACTACAGATAATACTGAAATGGGTCTATAATTTCTAAATTACATGCATCACCAGACTAAAAATAGGTGTTGTAACCTTAGCATTTTCCATCTGTTGGAAAAATTGATGTGAAAGTGCGAGATTCCCAAATATGAAGAGAATGACAAATATAGGTCGATGGCCAATTTAAAGTGAGGTGTTTTATCATCTAATCCAGTGCTTTTATTAGGTGATCGTCCAATAATACTTTTAAAATATTATCATCAGTGATCATGGTAAATTAAAATGATTAGGTCTGCTATCATAAATTATGTCCCAATTTGTTAAAGAAAATTGGCACGGTTATTCATGAATTTAGAAGCAAGAGTTTCCACTCTACTGGTGAAGTAAGAATTAAATCATGTTGAGAGTGTCTTTAGCATTATGGCTACTATTAATGTTACTAGTATTGTCATCATGTAAATTTTTAATTAAAGATGGGTTACACTAGGTTTTTTGCTAGGAATTACCTTTTTTAATTGTTTTCCAGAGCGGTTTGGGATTATTTTTAAACTTATTAGAGATTTACAAATATTAAAGTTTCGTTTATAAGAGTTTTATTAGGTTATTAAACTGTATCCTGAGTTGTTGGGCTTTATCCAATCGTTATTTTATCATTATTTTATGCGCTTTAGCAATTATAATAATCCTTTCACGGAAAGGGCATTGATTCCTGTGAAAACCATTCTGGCAATGATTCTTCACCCTCCTTTCAACAAAGGAAGTTATTACATATACTAGTAATTTGTATTTTCAAGCATTCCAAGCATCATCAACCTGAACAAATTTGATGAATTTCATGCCCCAATTGCAGCTTACATCCAAAATAAAATCATCAGTACTGAAATGTTAAAGACCTAGTTTTAACTATTTTAGGAGGCGATTTTTTATTATTATGCTTTCTGATGAGATAGCTGAGTGAAGGGTCATTGTATACATATATGACAGGACACCAGATTGAAGAGGAGCTTATTCAGGTTTGATACAAAATGCAAGATTCAATAGTTGTTCAGTAGTGTCAGTTATTCTAGTAGTTCATTTAATAGTTGGGTAGTTGAGAACAATATTTGCAAAAATATGATTGTTTTTTGTTTATGGTGGTTTTGTTTTGTAAATCTAAATTAAAGTCACCTAAAAACAATTAATTCATGATTAGGATTAGAGCAGTAGAGGTCTGTAATCATATAACTAATTTATCAAGATATTCATTACTACAGTCAGGTGGTCTATAAACACTAGCAATAAGAATGGGGTTAGTACAAGGTAAATTTAACTGAATCATAGTGCTTCTATTCATCGTCCAAAAATATCAGTCCCTTTCATGTACAAAAATTATTAATTTTTTACATAACATGCTACCCCACCACGAATCTGTTATACGATCTTTGGACGGATAAAGGGTGTTGTAACCAGAAAATAGTATTTCACTGTCATCAATATCAATATATAACAGTTTCACTCAAAGTAAAATATATCCCAAATCATGAGTATATGCAAATATTATAATATTATCAATATTTTAACTGTTTCCGAACATTAAGAGGAGCTACTTGAGACCTTTGCCAAGTATGGAAACTTCATTTCAAGAACATAATTGGAAAAGGGCAACTCCTTGTTAGTAACATTGAAAAAAACATTGGTCACAGCACCAGGAATTTACATTTGGCTGAGAGGGCATATTTTATACCCTGAAACATTGAAATCTAAAGTGGCATCACTAAAGGAAATATTGATGTTGAGGACCTGTAAATTTATTACAAAGAGCACACAACATTGAATGAGATCTCAAAAGGTGGAGTATTTGAGAAGACCATGGTGTATTGTTAACAAGTACATGTGGAAACATTATATCAATATTTCTTCTAAAACTATGTGCATTAACTGATATTAAATACAGTTTCATTGTCAAAAAACAAAGTCACGCAATATGGTAATTCAAATATACATTTTGGTGAAAACACATGTTACAAACCCAGTTAAATATTATCAGTTAATGCCACTGCAACCTTGGTGAAAATTTAAAGAGCAAGCGCGACATGCAACACTTCAGGATTCAGTCTAATTAATGTGTTACAAGAGCACAATTGATGAATATGAGGAAATATTATGAATTCTGAATTAGTGTTGGAAGATTTATTTACCAGAAGTTTACTTGTACATATTTCATAAGTTGTGATGAGGCAAAATGATGAGTTCAGGTCATTGGCATTTGCGGGTTCAAGTAAGGGAAAACAGATAAAATTGAAAACGGCAGATTCAGTCATTAAGTCTACCTACCCTTTGTTGTTTACATGAAATTAACCCAAACAAATCTTCTAGGATTACCGTGCAGGTTTACCAATGTTGTGACGGCATTGTCCACATAAGTTATTCTGGAAGATTTCTACAGTTCATTTCAAAACATTGTGTTGAGTTGGAGAGGAAAACCGATGTGGTGTGTTACTGGTGTTTAGGGGGCAAAGTCTTGGAAGTTTCCGGATATGATCACATGTGCAGAAGGAAATTTCTGCAGAGTTGTATTTAGAGAGCTCTGCTTGGCTGTGACATTCTTGCATATGGTATAGTAGGTAATATTTGTCCATGCTTGAAGAATTACTACTTCAGGAGATTCATCTTTATAATCCACGACAAGTTTGTGGAACATTCCTTGCTGGGCACCTCCTTTCCATGAACTTTAGTTACTTCCCTTGAAAAATTGTGTTTAATGATTCGCTACAGATTTTGAGAGTACTGATGAAAATAACAAATTGGGTTTAACTTGTAGTGCTGGTTGTTGTGGCTGCGGGGAGTTGGCCGAGGCTGAAAAGGCTTCTGGGGCTTTGTATTTTGGGGCTGTCTTGGGGAAGCTTGAAGCATTTGCTTAGTAGATTGTTTGCCATACGTGGTTACTCCTTATGGTTTGAGAGTCTTTTGGGGACACAGAAGATGAAGGTTGTTAGGAGGAATATATGCTTGACTTGGTGCAGAGGGGGTTGGACGTCTAAGGCGCTTGTGGCCCTGTATGATCAGTGAGGAGGCTGAAGGAGTTGCTTGTAGGAATTATGGGCATGTTGGTTGCAATGTGATGCTGTTCTTGGGGGACTGGGAACAAGTAGTCATTTTGGTGTAAGGCTCTATTTCTCAGCATGTACTACATCCAGTTTGTGCAGCAGTCAGAATATGCTGAGAAGTGTGTGTAGGGCTTGAGTAAGTTGATTCAAATCGGGTTTTCTCTGAGTATACCATTACATCTTGTGGTGTGAATCATATGGAGGAGGCAGGGTGGGGTGTGGTGTTGGGGGCCGGGTGGGGGGTTTTCGTGGTGTGTGCGTCGGGGTCGGTCAGGTGGTTTGACCTGGTGACCATGTGACCTTGGTGACACCATGTGACTTGGTGACCTCATGTTACATAAGGACCCCTGTTGACCCCACGTGACCTTGGGACCTCACGTGACCTTGGTGACTTTCATGTGACCCTTTGTGACCTCACATGACTGTAGGCCCATTCACAAATAAGTGTCGGGGAGGGGTCGGGTGGGGTGCGACAGGAGGGGCGGGTTGTGTCAGGGAGGGGGAAGGGTAGGGGCGTTGGGGAATGTTGGGGTGGGGACCTCATGTCACCTGTGTGGCCCTGTGTGATCTTTGTGCCCTCATGTGACCCCACGGACCTGGTGACCTCATGGCACCTTGGTGACCCTCATGTCACCTTGGTGGAACTCATGTCACCTTGGTGACTCATTGTCACCTTCGACCCCATTCACAACCGCGACGGCAGATGACAATAGCGGTCCAATGACGTTGACAATAATTTTTTTTTACTTGCATTTTTATTCAAATACAATTGGTCCTTATGGATAATATCATAATTTGACAACAAAAATATCGACCATGGAAGAAATTTTATCCGTGGACAACATGCAGCAGCTATTAAAAATCACCAAAAAAATCCACCCATTTTTTTATTAAAATGGCTGCCCCTTGGGCCAGGGCAGTGTTAATCAGAGGCCCTATGGGTCCAGGGCAGAGTGTGAAAGGCATATTATATATCAAAATACAAAAAATACAATTAGCGGTTTAAATATGCATAAAGCAGCTATCAATTTAACACAACAGTTTAATCAGATTCTCATGGGTCCAGGCCAGTGTTAAAGGTATATTATTAATTTAATCATTTGTTTTTTTTAAAGTGTTTTATGACGTTTTTTATTCATTACAAAAATTAAAGGACCAGTCTTTAATTCATTGTATCAGTTTACCAATAGTCATTCCCTTCAGGGTCAGCATCCCAAAACGGGCTGCAACAGTACACCAGTCACAAACCCACCAAACCACAGGTGCCACGAACCCACACGGGCGGTGACCGTTCTTGTTGTTCATGTAAATACCCGAATGTGAAGGCGGCCTTTGACATGGGGATAGTAATCTGAATGAAAAATATGACACTCTATGCTCAAATGGAAATGTGGTTCTTCAGATGCTTAACGAGGAACATTTTTACAGCCGAATGAAAATGTAATGTGATGTGATTTGAAAAAAATAATTTCTGCTGCAAATCCTGTGAAGATTTCATGTATCAATGAGGTTACGCACTGCAGTAGTAAGCAATAACAGACAATTTGGCAAAGAGCACCCCCAATTTTCAAATTTGATATTTTTGCCGAGTTGTTTTGTAATTGTTCAGTAAAATTATATCTGCGAACGACAATGCTCGAAAATGAGTATTTATCATAAAATAAGGGAATTGTGTAATTAGAATTGTGATCCTGATTCTACTAATGCAGAAGAGATGGAAATCCTAAAGTTTGTCTGTTTATGATGAATAGGCCACTTAAAAAAAATTACTCTAATTTGACTTGGACTGAACATCCTGAACCGACGGGAACCAACTAATGGATGAGCGTAGAAGCGAACATGGCACAATTTCCGGTATTTCCCATATGAAGGATTTTCCAGCAGCCGTTGAATTATTTCGGAGATCTCCAATATTATTCCAATTAAAAAAATTCCTTGGTTTGCAACACAGGAATCAGAGCGTACCATTCACAGGTAAATACCAATACACTGTGCAAAAAATCTCAAAATATTGGGAAAATTGGGGGCGCTCTCAAAAAATGTGCTGTTAGTTGCTTTAAAGGGGATAAGCAGTTGTAGTTAGTGTAATGCGACGAGAATAGGAAAATGTGAAATTGCATTTTTAGCTTCAAATTCAAAGGTAGGTGTGTACTTTATTGTTAGGAACTAAAACACCAAAAATAGTGAAAAAAAAAAAAATCAAGTATTGAGGAAGGAGGAATATGTCATTACCGTCTGATGCCAAAAGACATAAAGCGATTCGTCTCGAAATCTACAGTAAACAGCTTTTTGTCTTTTTTGTTGATTTCGGTTTTCACCAGAAAAGAATATAAACAAAAGATCAATAAGGTGTGTTGAGGCCAACCTTGTTACAGGTCATGGTGCACAATAATACGCGTATTAAAATCTGAGATAGTTTTATACACACGTCATACATAATACACTTACAGAATCAGAAAACAAGACTATCTTGTCTTTAATGCACGATTTCAGGCCAACCCCTTGCAGGTTATGTTAACCACATACCTGACAGTAGTATCTAGGCAAGTATATTTGTATCCAATTCTTGATACTTCATTAATAAGTTATTAGTATTTTGTGATTTGCCATGCACAGGTGCCTTTTATCCCGGTGTCCCGTGCAAAACAATCGCGCTGCGATACATCACAAAACCTGATACCTTCACATGGACGTGGGATGGGCCAGGAGGTAAGTACTCAAGTAGTTATAAAAGAAAATTTCCTTAGAAGCAAAAGTTTTGGGGGGGGGGATATGAAAATGTATGTTGCAAAACCACAGTGCTCAGCACACACAAAAACTGTTCAACCTACATGGTCATCACAAGAAATTACTCATTGAGTCAATTAATTACTCATTGAGTCAAGAAATTACTCATTGAGTCAAGAAATAATCATGAGTCAAGAAAATATCATTGAGTCGAGAAAATACTCTGAGTCGAGAAGAAATTACTCATTGAGTCAAGAAATGTTGAGTCAAGAAATAACTCCTTGAGGCAAGAAATTACTCATTGAGTCAAAAGAGGCACCCCGTTACCCATATCCAGCATAAATGTATATACAACCCAAACGGAAACTCAAACAGCTAGGTTTTGTTGTGTTGAAATTTGCTTGTGTATGGACATGTTTGTCAATTAACAATCCTGCTATCTACTGAAGATAGCTCTGTGAATGACCTTTGAATTGGTAAAAAAATACCCAACTCACCGTTGGTGTACGTGTTGGACATGTGGAAGCTGTTTGTATAATAAAAGGCGCAGCAATCTTGTTCCAACATTGGTACCCAATTAAACCTGTTAAGCAGAAAGTACTGTATTAAGCCTTTTCTCTGAATTGAAGCGGACAGACCACAATTGGTTTTTGTTTACTTCCTCGCTATCCAAGCAATAGTGCAAGAGATATAGCAAAAGCATACCCGTATTTTGCATATCCTCAGAGGGGTTTTGAATCAATATCAACAAGCATTGCACAATGTGCATATACTGTACGAAACACATGTCAGTACTTAGGGATAAAAAGTGCCTCAAGAAGTTTGCAAGAAAAAACACAAGACATTTCATGATCTGCAAAAAAAATTCCAATAATACTAGCACTGGTGGATAATGGATGCAAAAGTCAGGGTTTTTAGGTGTTAAGATTGTTAAGAATAGGCTTTTTGAGCAAATCACATTGACCTTATGAACCCAACTACAAACCACTGGCGGGCATATCCTTGAGTGCCCTTCTGTCTTTCAGTTAGATTAGTACAGACTCCACTGTGTAGATATGTGGGTGGTTGTAACTCGCTGTACAAGTCTGTTGTTACGAATGCCTAGGTGAAAGAGGAAGTGAGATAAAGGCACCTGTCCAAGGTCACATTCCAGTTGACTTTATTCTGCGTCTGAGGCAGCAGCTATATGTTGTAGACGGCGGAGCCAACTCACTGTTGAGTGGTGGGGGTTTGAGAAGTCTATGTCACCGGTAGACGAAAGGAAGGCAATCATTGAGGAATGTGATCCGCAGTCTATGACGGAGAACATAATGCAGGCTGGAGATGTCGAGCCTCATCGGTGCCATATGGTTGAAGCGGACGACTCCTGTGCGAATCCGGGTTAAGGTGACCCATTCTTGCAAGGAAGATTGATTACAGGTGGTAGTTATGTCATAGGTGTAATAGTGAAGTTGATATGGTCTGTTTTTTTTTTTTTTTTTTTAAAGGATCGAGCCAGGCGTATCCATGTCTGTAAGATGTGAATGGGGAGATGGAGAGTTTAGGAGCGTGTGACAGAAAGTCCACGGAGAAACGTCTCTTGTCTGCCGAGATGGTTTTGTGATTCGTTGGACAGTGTTAAGCAGCAGGTGCGTGTCAAAAGAGCTTAGTACAGTTGTGCGTTGGTGTTCTCCTCCATTTGAATATGGCTGGGTTCGAACCTTAGTATTAGGCAAGAGTTAAGATGTCTGTACGTGTTTTCCTACAAATCTGCTGTGGCTGTGTGGGTTTCCCCACCCCCCAAAAAAAAATGGTACAGGTGCTTGTTCCCGATTATATGCATTGTGTTCTTACTTGATGATGGAGCCTGGCACTTGCACTATACACCCCATCAAGTACAGTGGGGAACAAACTTGCAGTTTTGATGGTTAGATGGGCAATAATGCATGTTGACAAAGCCCATTCAATACTGTGCTAAAAATTATGGTTAACCATAAAACGGCGGTTTTTTTTGTTTATATCTGGGAATGATATGGATTTGAGGGCTCAAAATTTCAGGGACAACAATGAGAAAAGTCGGCCTGCATTGATATCAAATCGATACTACGTCGGTCCTCGGGTAAATCAGGGGGTCCAAAGACGATCGGACAACGCACCTTTAAATAGCCGAGTCAGTGGAATTATCATTTTGTTGAACAAACAATTAACCACACTTGATGTGATTATCAATGATTTGTTAACAAAACGATTTGTTTGTTTTTTTGTTTACCCACACGGTTTCTTTGTTATGGTTAACAATGTGCAATTTCAACAATCAGTTGAGATAGAGTTTTTACCGGTAATAAACCTAGGCAAGAAGAGATATAGATGACCCAAAAGTATTGCTAACAACGTGCGGGCAGTTAGGAATATCCAAAGTAAGTTTAAAATAATATCAATTGATCATGGAGACATAGAGTGGGGAGAGTACCGTTTAATTTCCTATTCGTTTAAACGATTAGTATTTCCGTTCGTTTAAAAGTTTTTAAATGGTTTAACAAGTAACGATGCAACTGGGGCGCTTCCACGCAAATGCAAGTCTTGCAACCATAAATCGTTCGTAATGGGTTACCCGGCTTGGCATTCATCATAAAATATCAGCGTGGAACCATAAAATGGTGTTTGTACTTACCTACTGTTATGTTTTAATCCCAAATAAAAGCAGTTGAATATACCAAAGATCCCAAAAGACGAATCATGTGGGAGATGACATTGACCGCTGCAATGTACCTTTTTGTAGACCCTCTGCTAATTGAAGACACCGTGTAATTGGGGCCGTTGTTATGCGGTTTGTTGTAGATGCCGCGGGCGAAGCATGCTACACTCCGTCCAAGAATTGGTTTAAACGGGGGGATACCATGTTTCCAAAAGTCGGAAACTTGCTAGAGCAGCATTGGAAACTGTTATAACTTTACTTTTCAATGATGGCGGGTTACAGGTGTAATTTTGGTTGAAATTGCCTGTCAGCAATAAAATAATAATGAAAAAAAAGTTAGTAGGGGTTGCTGACGTGTAAACGTGTAGTGAATTTTCTAAACGTGTAGTTGACCCTTCAGTTAGTTGGAAACGTTGAAACGTTTAAACGTCCCGCACTAGGAGACATATTCATACTTTGAGATTGTGGATTGTGGAAACACATTGGGTGGTGGGGGCTTATTTTATACACAGATGATCCCAAGGGCAGGTATCAAATAGTGGAAATGGAATCTTTCAAGACGCTTTTTAAAATGCTTAGGTACGTAGGCACAAAAGTGTTAGACCAGGTCTAAGTTAGACTTGGTCTAAGTGTTAATTTGTACCACCAGAAAGACATGTCTAGATTGACATGGAATATTTGTTTTTTTATTTATTTGAATTGCATTTTAATCTTTAAAATTTTAATGTTAAGCAGGAATATGTAAATACTTTCAATTTGGACAAAATAGTTTTGACTAGACAGGTCAACTTTAAAACATGGTCTACCTTTTGGCAACGGACCTTATGTTGTTTTTGGTCACAAGGAAAGTGACATAAGGTGTTGATTTGATCTAACACTAGCAATTTAGACACAAAGTGGGTGATTTTGAGTTTGGAAAAAAATGGATCTGATAGTTGTCTTTAAATCGCCTCACTTGGCCCAAATATTTGCCGTCTGCATTATGTGTCTCGAAGAAAAGAAAGAAATATCAAATACTATCCACCTGATTTTAGAGGTCTGAGGTGTTTGAATAGACCTATCTTTATGTCAGCTGGACCATTTTGGAGTTCAAGTGAGGCACAGGCATTGGTGTGTGCACCGTGCAGACAACACGGTATGTGGAAGCTGCCCAAGCCTCACTTTCATCATTACAATAGCCACTGTGTGAATAGGCATTTAATTATAGGTCACATTCCTGATCAATTCTCTAAAATATCAATTGCATTGTGATGGATACCATTAGTAAAGTATGCCGTACCTGCAGGGATGGTATAAACAACAAATAACCTATTTAACTTTCTTGGAGTTGTTTTTCAAGGTATCCAGTGTTGATGACATGAGAGGATTATGGATAAGTGTAACATGTATGGGTTGTATTTGTGACAATTGTTGTATTTTTTTCTTAAGTGCATTAAATTTAACCAGTGAAAGACCACACATTACGAGGACTTCGGTGGATTGGAACAAGCTAGGAGCCCAGGGGGCTCCGGTGTCAGCTGGACTGTGGAGTTCCAAAAGATCCTACCCACGCTAGGGTAAGTTCAGTGATGTACCAACCCTTAAAGAAATATCAGGATTCATCCGAAAGATGTCAAATTATTTGAAATTGCAGGAAGGAATAGTTAAAGTTGAAGGAATAGTCTGTAGAATTCTCATAAGTACTTTTTCCAACTAAAGAATTGACAAAAGGACGAGAAGCCGCAGGGTTCAAAGATAGACTCTCATTCAATTACGTGTCGGAGTAAAGTGGCTGTTACGGACAGTACGCTTAATATCCGATATTTGTCCTTAATAGGTTGCTTCTGGCCTATCATTTGCAGGATAAGTTGGGTTACCTGTACTTGTTACAGACAGCAAAATTGATTTTTGATAATGTTCTTCGAATTTTCTGATTAGCATCACTGAGAGTGCCTTTAAGTATCTTTAAAGGGTTGAAGGTTGGTAGATGCAGGACAGAAAATTAGATTGATTTTGCACAGTTTTAACGTGCTTGTCTGTGAAATAATTGGCAAAGGTTTGCTGCATCTTTTAAGGAAATACGGCTGTATCTCAAATGGCGTATAATTTAGACTGGGTTAGTCGTCAGAACATAGTGGACCTTTGGCCTTTCAACTTACTGTGAAAGTTATATGTAATGCAGAGGAAAATTCCTCATGGATGGGCCTGTCCATGAGGAATTTTTTTCATCCATTATATTTAACTTTAAAAAAAAAAAAAAAAAAAAAAAAGCACAAATTGTGGACTAAACCTGGTTTAAACTGGGTCTAAAGTTAAAACTCCCTTTGGATACCAGCGTTAGGGTAAGTGTAGACGAGGAGGAAGCTTGTGTGTTAGAGTGCCCATCTGTCTTTCTGGCATTTGGGGCAGACTTCCTAGAAGGGGTTCAACATATCATCATGCACAATGAGCCTGTTACCTTCTCAACATTGATAATACCAGTACCCATTATAACACCTGGGTGGAGAGTAGTTATCGAGGTTAAAGTGTTTTCAGGCACAATAATTGGCTGCAGCAGGGTGAATCCACAACCCTGGGCTGTGGATTGCAACGCTCAAATCACTGGATCACACAAGACCTTGGCTTTTATTCCTGTTCAAAGTGAGCAGAACTTTAGATCAAGTATCAAACTAATGTAAATAAGAAATAAGTAGAGTTGATATTGGTTCGAATCCCGCCACGGACGTCCAATCTTCTTTAGAAACAAAAAGACTGTTAGGGATATAATAATACAGAAAGTAGAATAATGGGACCATAAACTTACCAGAGGGCAAAAAAGATAAAATTTTTCATTGAAATTTTATTTATGTTATTTAATTGTAATTCATTGAACCAAATAATTCTCTTCTAAGTTGAAATAGCATAAAACTTGGCTGTTATGTGACAAAAATGCGGCATAGCTTTTGCTAACGCGACTTTTTTTTGACAGAAATGTGCTAATGTGATGATAATTTGACAGACTGTGCTATTGTGACATAATATTGGACATTTTTACTGCTAATGTGATGCAAATGTGCAGAATGAAAAGTATTTTCTTTGTTGCTAAAATGATGATGCATCATATTTCTTTTTTAATAGTTTATTGCAAATAGTATTTCTTCTCAGAAAACAAGGGGACAAGTAAAAAAGTTAAACAACATGCTTGAAGACAGCTGATTAATATTTGCTAATGTGACAGTATTTCATTGATGGATTGCTGTTACATTAGCACAAACTTTTTCTTGGCATGCCAAAAAAAAGTGAAATCCTTTCTTTTAACATCCATGTATGTAAACCCTCATAAAAGCAAAATATTCAAAAATTCTACTTATAAATGCAGCTTAATCACTTTCTAGAATGCCTATTTTTATTTGGTAACTTTTGTCTGTCCAAATTGACAGAAATTTAGAAGGAAATTTCTCAGTAGGATTTATTAAAAGTTTCAGAACCCAATGAAATCATCTCCGGTATATGTCTACATGCCTGGTCACATGTTAAAACATCAAGTTTGTGGATTCAATAATTTATAAATATTTACCCAACAACTTTAATATTTGCTATGGTGACGGTCCCATTATTGTGCTTTCTGTCATAAGCCTATGAGCCTATATGGTTTGTGAGAAGGTGAATGAATCTACTCTGGTATTATTCTACTCTAACATTATTTCACATTCGTTGAACACACACATGATTTTATTTTGTGTGCAGCTCAGATTTGGAGCAGGTGCAGGAGCAACTGGACCGCTTTGCCAAGATAGCACAGTCAGAGGGCTACATCACGATAGACGACCTTGCACAGTACCTTAATATCCCTGTCAGTGAAGCATTGCAGGAGATGTTTGCTCTCTATGATAGGGTAAGATTTTGTATCTGTAGGGTAGGGTGGGGTGTTCTATATGCCAAGATAGCACAGTCAGAGGGCTACATCACGATAGACGACCTTGCACAGTACCTTAATATCCCTGTCAGCGAAGCATTGCAGGAGATGTTTGCTCTCTATGATAGGGTAAGATTTTGTATCTGTAGGGTAGGGTGGGGTGTTCTATATGCCAAGATAGCACAGTCAGAGGGCTACATCACGATAGATGACCTTGCACAGTACCTTAATATCCCTGTCAGTGAAGCATTGCAGGAGATGTTTGCTCTCTATGATAGGGTAAGGTTGTGTATTTGTAGAGTAGGGTGGGGTGTTCTATATATGCCAAGATAGCACAGTCAGAGGTCTACATCATGATAGACGACCTTGCACAGTACCTTAATATCCCTGTCAGTGAAGCATTGCAGGAGATGTTTGCTCTCTATGATAGGGTAAGGTTGTGTATTTGTAGGGTAGGGTGGGGTGTTCTATATGCCAAGATAGCACAGTCAGAGGTCTACATCACGATAGACGACCTTGCACAGTACCTTAATATCCCTGTCAGCGATGCATTGCAGGAGATGTTTGCTCTCTATGATAGGGTAGGATTTTGTATCTGTAGGGTAGGGTGGGGTGTTCTATATGACAAGATAGCACAGTCAGAGGGCTACATCACAATAGACGACCTTGCACAGTACCTTAATATCCCTGTCAGTGAAGCATTGCAGGAGATGTTTGCTCTCTATGATAGGATAAGGTTTTGTATCTGTAGAGTAGGGTGGGGTGTTCTATATGCCAAGATAGCACAGTCAGAGGGCTACATCACAATAGACGACCTTGCACAGTACCTTAATATCCCTGTCAGCGAAGCATTGCAGGAGATGTTTGCCCTCTATGATAGGGTAAGATTTTGTATCTGTAGGGTAGGGTGGGGTGTTCTATATATGCCAAGATAGCACAGTCAGGGCTACATCACAATAGACGACCTTGCACAGTACCTTAATATCCCTGTCAATGAAGCATTGCAGGAGATGTTTGCTCTCTATGATAGGGTAAGATTGTGTATCTGTAGGGTAGGGTGGGGTGTTCTATATATGCCAAGATAGCACAGTCAGAAGGCTACATCACAATAGACGACCTTGCACAGTACCTTAATATCCCTGTCAGTGAAGCATTGCAGGAGATGTTTGCCCTCTATGATAGGGTAAGATTTTGTATCTATAGGGTAGGGTGGGGTGTTCTATATGCCAAGATAAGCACAGTCAGAGGGCTACATCACGATAGATGACCTTGCACAGTACCTTAATATCCCTGTCAGTGAAGCATTGCAGGAGATGTTTGCTCTCTATGATAGGGTAAGGTTGTGTATTTGTAGAGTAGGGTGGGGTGTTCTATATATGCCAAGATAGCACAGTCAGAGGTCTACATCATGATAGACGACCTTGCACAGTACCTTAATATCCCTGTCAGTGAAGCATTGCAGGAGATGTTTGCTCTCTATGATAGGGTAAGGTTGTGTATTTGTAGGGTAGGGTGGGGTGTTCTATATGCCAAGATAGCACAGTCAGAGGGCTACATCACGATAGACGACCTTGCACAGTACCTTAATATCCCTGTCAGCGATGCATTGCAGGAGATGTTTGCTCTCTATGATAGGGTAGGATTTTGTATCTGTAGGGTAGGGTGGGGTGTTCTAAAGACCCAAAAAAAAGTAACGCAGCATGTCTAAATACCCCCATAAGTTACAAACCATTGGTCTATGCACAAAAACATAAAATGATATCAATAGTCTGTTTTGTTCTGCAAATTTTGACACCTTTCTTGCTCCATTGTGATCAATATGGCAAACATAATGTCCATTTTACGAAAATGTGTCACATTTTCAAAGTTGCAACTGAAGACATTATTACAAGGTTACAATACACAACCTTGCATTAAGTGACACACACTTCACGGGAAGAATGCAGGTCTTTCACTGAATGGCTATACCTCTTATTGCAACTTTTAAAAAGGGAGAGATTTTCTTATAATGGCTATTGTGTTGGCAATATTGATCGCAATGGGGCAAGAAGGGTATCAAATTTTACAGAAGAAAACGAACTATTGATATAATTTTATGTTTTCGTGCAAAGACCAGTGGTTTATAACCTATGGGGGTATTTAGACATGCTGTGTTACTTTTTTTTGGGTCTTTATATGCCAAGATAGCACAGTCAGAAGGCTACATCACAATAGACGACCTTGCACAGTACCTTAATATCCCTGTCAGCGAAGCATTGCAGGAGATGTTTGCTCTCTATGATAGGGTAAGATTTTGTATCTATAGGGTAGGGTGGTGTGTTCTATATGCCAAGATAGCACAGTCAGGGCTACATCACCATAGATGACCTTGCACAGTACCTTAATATCCCTGTCAGTGAAGCATTGCAGGAGATGTTTGCTCTCTATGATAGGGTAAGGTTGTGTATTTGTAGGGTAGGGTGGTGTGTTCTATATGCCAAGATAGCACAGTCAGAGGGCTACATCACAATAGACGACCTTGCACAGTACCTTAATATCCATCCCTGTCAGCGAAGTATTGCAGGAGATGTTTGCTCTCTATGATAGGGTAAGATTTTGTATCTGTAGGGTAGGGTGGGGTGTTCAATATGGGTTTTTGTGTCGCCTTTCTTAATTCAGGAAGACACATAGGGATCACTTTGTCCACTGTTGTCTGTTGTTGTGAAAAAGAGTTAACATTTGCCTTTAATATCCGCATACTTAGATGGATTTAAACCAAACTTGAGTCATTGATGCAACATGGGATCCCTCATTTGCTGATGATGTCAAAGGTCACATGCCAAGGTCAAAGGTCACACACACCAAGGTCAAAGGGCATGTGAGGTCTAGTTGTAAAATAGGCTGAAAATGTAAAATTAACTGAAATTGAAAACTGAAGTTCTGGAAAACCAAACTTGAGTCATAGGTGCAACATTGGATCCCTCATTTGTTGATGTGGTCAAAGGTCCATGCCAAGGTCAAAGGTCACATGCCAAGGTCAAAGGTCACATGCCAAGGTCAAAGGTCACATGCCAAGGTCAAAGGTCACATGCAAGGTCAAAGGTCACATGCCAAGGTCAAAGGTCATGTGAGGTCAAGTTGTAAAATAGGCTGAAAATGTAAAATTGACCTAAATTGAAAAGTTGAAGTTCAATTGGAACCAAACTTGAGTCATTGATGCAACATGGGATCCCTCATTGTTGATGTGGTCAAAGGTCACATGCCAAGGTTAAAGGTCATAAAATGTAGTCCAAAATCAGGCATCCAACACAAAGACAAAGACCAATGAAACACAACTAACCCACACCCTACACACACGCATGTACACACACACACACACACACACGCACACACACATGCACCTATAAATGAATTCATATCTGCAGATGTGCATAGCAATCAGGATTAAACTGCTATATTACGTAATAAAGCAATGCATAAATCTTGTAGCTTATTCCGCTATATACAGCAATATTGGGCCACATGGAAAAACAGAGGGATACTTAATTTCCTTATGAATGTGGACCCAGGATAAAGATGAATTAAACACACACACATCCACACACACACACACACATACACACCCCAAAGATGGTACATTTGTGTGCCTTTTTTGTTAAAAAAAGACACACAAGATTGAAAATTAGATACACTTCATGACAAAATAAAGTGCTCAATAATAAGTACACAAGTATATACTGCAGTTTGTACATGCACACACACACACACATACACCCCCACACACCAACACACACACATCGACACACACACATAAACACAAAATTTTGGTATCATCTAAACTTCCACAGACATCAAAGGAACCATGTCCTCAGTTGTGAAGCCAAACACGGAATAAAGGCCAAGGACGAAATAAACCCTTCCAAGGACTATTGCATATATGAAGTATATATGATTCGCACACGCACACACACACAAACACTCATACACACATACACACACCAAGACAAAGCAGAACACAAATGATTATTCCAAGTGTAGCATGTTTGTAATTAATACCTTAACAAAACATTTAAGTGTCCAAACTTCCTCTGTTTTGTTGTTTTTATGAAAAAGCTTTTTTTTATTCAAGGTAAGTGTGGAAACTTAAGATATGTGTTGAAAATTTTGCTATCCAACTATCTTAAAACTGATTTATTCAGCTGTCTATAGTATAGTACTGGAAAGATTGTTTTCTAATCCAACATACTTTGTGATTGCCGGGGGGGGGGGCAGGACATGACCTGCTCGATTTGGGCATTTGTGATTTCCAAACATATGGAATTTGTACGTGCATTTTCTATGGCAGCCTCAGTCCCAGTGACATTAAAAAATCACCGTTTAAACCTTTGTTCAATAAATCTTAGAAATATCTTGATATAATATTGGAATAAATTATTGACTTCAAAATCCGTTGGGGTCAGTGGATTGACCCCGCTGCAAAAACAGTGTAATTTCCAATAACGGTCATTTAGATTTAATATTCGTGACGAGATAGTCAAGTCTGTAACGATCCGATATGCTTAAGAGCACCCTCCTCTTTTTTAAAAAAAAGACTAGTACTCAGGTTACGCTGGATGTTGATGCCGATTTGAATTCACTGTTACTTTTAGGTTGGCATGTCCTACCCCCTGGTGATTGCTCTCTCCCGATGATAATGTATACTCCATATTAGATGTAACTAATACATATACAGAGACCAACCTGATACCTTCCTTGTTGATATCTTTTAAAAAAAAAAAAAAAAAAAAGGGGGGGGGGGGGGGGGCAGGACATGACCTGCTCGATTTGGGCATTTGTGATTTCCAAACATATGGAATTTGTACGTGCATTTTCTATGGCAGCCTCAGTCCCAGTGACATTAAAAAATCACCTTTTAAACCTTTGTTCAATAAATCTTAGAAATATCTTGATATAATATTGGAATAAATTATTGACTTCAAAATCCGTTGGGGTCAGTGGATTGACCCCGCTGCAAAAACAGTGTAATTTCCAATAACGGTCATTTAGATTTAATATTCGTGACGAGATAGTCTTAAAGGCCGACTCAGAGATTTCCTGAGGAGGGCGCCCTCAATTTCCAAAAAAATCGTGTTTTTTGCATGTACATAATGCTTGTCCATATACTAATCACTGTGTGAAATTGCTAAGCTTAAATCGAATTCCTTCATATAGAAACTCCCAACTTTGTTATAAAATTCCGGATCCGGAATTTTTGTTATACACAGTATCCTATGGGACATAATACTACACATTAATGTTTACTGCATCAAAACGAAAATTCCGATTCATCTCAAATTTTGGAATTGTGCATTTTAGGTTACTATCTTTAGTTCTAGCTGACTATTTTTCATTATTACACAAAAAAAATAATATTTCAAAATCTCTGAGTCAGACTTTAAGTCAAGTCTGTCTGTAACGATCCGATATGCTTAAGAGCACCCTCCTCTTTTTTAAAAAAAAGACTAGTACTCAGGTTACGCTGGATGTTGATGCCGATTTGA
Organism: Ophioderma brevispina; assembly: GCA_023653785.1. Taxonomy (NCBI): domain Eukaryota; kingdom Metazoa; phylum Echinodermata; class Ophiuroidea; order Amphilepidida; family Ophiodermatidae; genus Ophioderma; species Ophioderma brevispina. Next base: position 94,225 of record JAMKCH010010892.1, read on the forward strand.
ATTCACTGTTACTTTTAGGTTGGCATGTCCTACCCCCTGGTGATTGCTCTCTCCCGATGATAATGTATACTCCATATTAGATGTAACTAATACATATACAGAGACCAACCTGATACCTTCCTTGTTGATATCTTTTGCAGGACGGCACTAACAAGATTGATTTCAGAGAGTTTGTCATTGGTTATTCCTTAGTGGCTCAACCTGCTAATGGTGAAGACACATTACAACTTGCATTTAGGGTAAGATAAACTTTCTGTGGTGTTTACATTTAAATTACCATAGTTTCAGTATTACATAGGCTAATGTTTCAGATTTGAGACCTCGTATGTACATTGAGGTGTTGCGTATAACCAGATCACATACAAACATTGTGATGTATGTTTGCAAAATCACTTGGATATAAAATTTCCTTTTCATACTACATGGTTCGCAAAGATAAGGGACTAATTACTTAATCAAGGATTTCTGTTATCCTAATTGGGCAATTACACTTTGGGACAAAATGGAAATCCAATATTGTTAACTAGTATTAACTAGTACATCTGGAGGGATGGTGGAACAGGTGGAAAAGTTGTTTGATGAGGTGGAATCGGTGAAGGAGTTCTTGTACCTGGGGGACGGGGTAAATGTAAATGGTGGATGCGAGGCGGCTGTGTACATTGGTATGGGCATGTGCTGAGGATGGATGATGAGCATGTTTCAAGAAGGGCCTTTGAGTTCGAGATTGGTTGTTCAAGGAGGATGGGACGACCAAAGAAGACATGGAAGAAGCAAGTGGATTCTTATTAAAAGAAGGAGAATAGGAGGGTTGGGTTGAGGATGGAGTCATTTTAAGTGATAACATTTGAGTAAAGACCAAAAACAACAACAACTCCTCTTCCTCCTCTCCTCTACCTCCACCACCACCTTCATCATCCATTTTTTGCGATCGATCACCATTTTTGACGAATGCAGCCATTTTCTGAATTCCAGACGCGCAGGCGAAATAACACCTTAGTTACGATGTAAAATTTTTCCAAAGGAAAGATTTAATAAGCTGCTTTTTAGAAGCCTGATTACAGAGATGCCCGCCAGATTTCAGATTTTTATCTGAATTCAGGGTTTTTTTTACTCCCAAATTTCTGCAGTTTTATTTATTTTCAGCCTGTTTTAGGTCATTTTTAACCAAATTTACAATTTTTTTCAGATTTTTTTGGTAATACTCACTGGCATCTCTGTGATTAGTGTGTGTCTGAGTGTTAAACTGTTGGTATACACTTTCGGTTAAAATGTGCAGTGATGGATCAAGTTCATACATGGTATACTTATACATTGAGAAATGGGGTTATGCGGGGTAACAGATGAGGTCAAATGTCATTCAGGGGTCATTTAGGGTCGTTTAAGTCAAACAAGGAAGTTTGACAGGGCGAATAGTCTCCTACACAAGCGTATGGGAGGGGAGGGGGGACACTCAAAAGTAAATCTTGGGGTGTATATTTCAATGTGATTTCTAATTCCAATTCAGAACCAAGGGTGTCCCAATGATTTGCAGCCGAAATTGTAGTTAGAAAGTCTAAATCATTCATAACCATCGAAGGCTAATTATGACCCTTACTCCACTTATTTTTGTCTGTTTGTATAGATGTTTGGTGGTGACAAAGGTTACATAACAGCGGAAGACTTTAATCGCATCTTGAGCAGCGCCTTTGACATGGAAAAAGATGAGTGTATCAAGCTATTTAAACAAGTAGACAGAAAAGAAGCAGGACAAATCACATTTGGTAAGTCTTTAACCCCAATGACAACTACCTGTGGTTCGGGAACTGGCTCGTTTGTAAATGCAATAAAAAACACAACACATAACCCTTTTCACACATACATACACACATACATAAGGGCACTCCAAAGGACTTAGTGCTTCCTCTCTCTATTACTCTGTGCTGATCTCCCATTTCAAATACCTAGATTAAATTTAATTAACCATGAAAGATCAATGTAAAATACAGTGAGAGATTTGGGAGGAAAAAGCTAAGTATCCTTAAGTGTCAATTGTGATGCAATCAACACTGAAGTTGGATGTTGGGAAAATTAAATTTGAGATCTAGACAAACTAAGCATATAATTTATTTTGTTTTCACTCCAGAAAAAAAAGTGAATAAGGCGACGAAAATAAAAAACCCTGTTTTACGGGCCCGACCGACCCTGATTTTTCAGTTTTGCTGATTTTTTTTTTTTTAGTTTTTCCAAAAATCATGTAAAATCAGCCTATTTTTAGCCCAAATTTATCAATTTTTGCTAATTTTTTTTTAGAAAATTTGTAAAAAATTTTCATTTTTACTCTTGATTTTTCAGATTTTGGGGCTATTTTAGGCCAATTTTGACCTCCAGAAAAGAAAAAAATATAAAAAAAGAAAAAATTCGCCTGACCGACCGACCCTATTCTTAAGGTCCGCTCGCCCGTAAAACAGGGTTTTCTTTTTTTGTCGCCTAAAAGTATTTTTAACAATTCCACGTATATAAAAAAAATCCAATACCAAAAATTCAAATAATAAAAAAAAATAACAGAAAAAAAATTCCAGAAAAAATTCAAATAAGGAAAAAATAAAAATCCAAATGAAAATGCTAGTAGGCGGTATGGGACCTACTTGGCGACTGCATGTTCTAGATTAGGGAATCATGTGTCACAGCTTCTGAGACAGTCTGTCTTGTCCAGGTATGTGTCTTGACACTAACAAATGATATTTGTGTTTCCTCCCTACTTTCACAGGTGACTTTAAAACATACGCAAAACAGAAACCAGAGTATGCCAGACTATTCACAACGTACCAGAAACTTGCTGCACCACAACAGAGCAATGGTGGACCTGCTGTGCCTAACAGTGAATCAAAGAAAACAGACTGAAATCGCAACTATGCCATCAATTCTAGGGGCCTCAACAACAAGATCGCTTGTTATACTTAAAAAGAAATAGGGCAGCCAGGTGAGGTGAATAAAGCAGTTAGATAAAAGTTGACTTATGGTGTGTCAATGGTTAAGATTTCCTTTGGGTTAAATTCTTTGCAAGAAGGAAATGGCATTCATTTAAAGGGACAGGAGGAGATTTTTTGAGGATACAAGTTTCTCTCAATTTTCATGTGATGTGATCGGTTATAGAACACTGACCGAGACATTTAGAAAGTTTGTTGAACAAACAAGTAAAAAGAAACCCCAAAACTATGTTTTGAACTTGCCTGCTATTGTAATCACCCCATAGAAAAGCATGCTTTGATTTTTCTGGCGTGCCAACCAAAAATTCTAAATCATCATCTTCATGATCTCATTAAATAAAGACGGCGCATTCAGCTTATTCGCTTCAGATGTGATCTAATACATTGGGAAGCATTCCAAATATACAAAAAACGAGGGTTCAAAAAAATTTGGGGCGCTTCTTTTAGAAATATCCTCATGTCTCTTTAACAGACTGAAGAAACCAATGCAAAACATGACCAGCAACCTTGTTTGTATATTTTTGCAACCGGCCCAGAATCATTCACACTTTCTCTGGAGTCTCTGGGACAAGAAGGAATTTCTTGAAATCACATGTCTTATCTTCCAGAGGCTTCGTCAAATTCAGCCGAAACCTGGTCATGTGATGGTCAAGCTTAGGGCATGTTATCGCTAATATTTTCTGCATAACTTTTTGTAGATAAAAGACTGTATTTGTGCAATGATACATATTTCGAAGATTGAAATTGGATTGCATCTTCAGTTAGCATTGAATTTAACTTTGAGGAGAATCTTATCTAGATTGCCAAATTAAAGAATGATATGCCTTGATCTTGTATAATTTTATACTGTTGAGAGGTATGCAAGATAACCGGTGTTGGTATGATTGTCTTGTTCCACCAGGATATGGTATGGACAATGTTAGAATCACATAAAAACGTGGCTGTCTTAGATGTTGAGTTAGGGTAAGAGAGTTTTGGATATAGATTGATAAAAGTGCCTGTGGAGAAAGAAACTGAAATTATACTGGTTAAAGAGTGAGTCCATCAAACAAGAAATATTCAAGCATACTAACTATTGTAAGGGATGATAGAGGACTAAATTAGGTCAAGTATGGGTGGTGTTGGTACATCAAAGACTGCATGGTAGCTGTCTGCCTCCATCGTAAATGTAGAATTGTATAAAATCTTGAACAAGCCACATTTAAGAACAAGTCATCTTGTACATGTGTTCATGTTATACAGTAATTGACAGAATACACAAGGTGGAGAGAGGTGTCTCAAATGTATGCTGTACTCCATCTTGTCTGATGCATGAAGTGACATGAACATTTTCACAGGACTGTGTTACTCATTGGTGCTCACTTTTCATGCTTTAATCTTCAGTGGTGATGCATGTTTTGATACTATAATCCATTTAGTATGCAACAACATCTCTTCATGCATCAGGCTAGATCTATACTTCTGATCAACAATCACCCTCTGCCATTCTGTACGCATTGTCTCCATCTCCGTTCAACTATTTTGGGTAGGTATGTGCCACCCAGGAGCTCAAGAGTGAGGCCCTGGCACTGATGGGGGGGGGGGGTTCAAATTGGGGTCCTTCAAAACCAAATTTAGGCCAAAGTTGGCCTCTTTGCCTATTGGAACTTATATTTTTTTATTTCCAAGCTGATTTTGTTCAAACTGGGAGCTTTTAAACTTAAAAGTAACCAGAAAAATTTAAAAGGGGTGTCTACAGAACTAGGATTGGTTAAAATTTGACCCCTAAAACTGCAAAGGGGATCTTGACCATAGCACATCCCCATAGTACAAGGTATATAAAGAGTGCCTCCCGGGGGACAATGGTCATTGTAAGACTCTATTTTGTATACAAAAGTGGTTTAAAGTACCCAGGCCAACTCAAAACATCAGTAAACTTAAGTCCATTTCTCTACCTCCCTTTAACGCACGCATTAATATATGCCGTCTTTGTACGCGTAAAAGCGCCGTCGCTTTAAGCCAGCAGGTGCGGTTTACTGGTGCGACCTTCAAATTTCGTGCTGATGTCATTGCATGGAGGTAGGGAAATGGAGTATAACCATATATGGGTGAGGGGTGACCAGAAGTTTAGTTCAGGGGGAGTATTAAAACATTGGAGATTACTATGTACAGCCACTTGTGTATTCGAGACTTAAAAATTCTCCCTGTGTTTGATGCATACAAGTTATGGAATGCTGTGAAACCCATTTGTACAATTTGTACAGGAGGTGAATGAGATACTAACAGCTCTGTGTTCAAAACATTGACAAGTCCTATTGTCCTGTTTTCAACTAAGTGTTCGCATGGTAAAAAGAGGTCTATTCTTTGTTAAAGGTGCCAGGAAATGAGATGATAAACCTACTCCAAATCTTTACGGGGCATTCCATTCCAATGAACAGGGCCACAAAAAAGAATACACTACCAGTGACATCATTAGTGAAACTATTGATTTTCAGTCAGTGTCATGAATTTAGATTCACACCAGTCACCTGGAATTTTCTATTACTCTCTGAAAAATCAATAGTTTCACTAATGATGTCATCGCCAACCCAAATATTGAATGCTTTCTCGTCCCTCCTTGTAGACTTGACACAAACCACATCAATTCTATTTGCATTTCCTGGGACCTTAAAAGAAATAGCATCATTCACTCAAAACGTGCATGTATTGTGGTTTGCTGTTTAAAGGGACACAAAGAGATATTCTGAGAGCTAGTGTTTGTAAAATCTTTCGATATCTCCTAGAATGTCTTCAACTTTGAACCAGCATATGCTTTTCAAACCTTTGGGCTTGAGCATTATCTAAAATTAACTTTTAACCAGGGAGATTGTGTCAATGTTCCAGATTTATCATCCAAACTTGTGTTTCTGTCAATTCAAGATTGTGATGCCATTTTGGAAAACCTGTTAGATATCGCACTTGGTCGGTTTCCAGATTGCTTGCGTAATGGCTTAGTCTTCTTCTTCTTAGCGTGTCCACAAGTCATTGGTAATGGCTTGCGGTGATGTCAGGATTTATTCAACTGAGTAAGCTGATCCGGGGCCGCGTGTATCCATGATACGGACGCTCCTAACATGGCCTAGTGTCCTATTGCTATAAGCTACCTGGAACAGCCAGTGGGTAGCTTTTGAATGTGAACATTACAATCCTTGTGAATTAAAGTAACCACCATTGTATGTGCATGCACATTCCATTGTTTCCTACTGGCTCCCCCAGGTGACTCGAACAGAGAGCTTGAAACCGTACTTCCTACTCCTACTGGCTCCCCCAGGTGACTCGAACAGAGAGCTTGAAACCGACGGGCAGGTAGTCTCAAAACGGACCAAGCGTAACTTCCGACAGGTTTCCCAGATCGCATCGCATAATTAACGTATAAAAAGTTTGTATATATGCCGGTCAGTCAGTGTATTTGATCTCAACAATAATGCACTCTAAATCATTATACAACTCTTGTGCACGATTTGAGCTGTGCAATAGTTTTTACCATTGCACTGTTGTGAAAATCTATGTGATATCGTTATATAAAACAAATATTGACTGCCTATATTCGTGCAATAGTAAAAAATATACACTTGGACAAATTTTGGATGTTCCATTAAAAATCCCAAATTTGTCCTTGTGATATATTTTGGTGTCGTCTGCAAGAGGGCATATAGGGATTGCTTCAAATGGTATAGTCCATGTCTCTTCCTCTGTGTAGTGACGTCAGTGCGAGATTTGCTGGTCGCAAGAGTAAATCGCTTGCGCTGACTTGAAGCGACGGCGCTTTATACGCACGCGAACAAAGACGGCATTTCTTAACACGGTCGGACGACACATACTTTCGGTGAACGCTTTATTTTGTACTATTGCAGTCACAGGCATTCAGTATTTGTATAATAACAGTCTCAATTCCTGTGGCACACTTCAATAACTTCTAATCACTACTGCATTGTAGATAATACACCCTCTGGTTTTTGAGGATGATATATGATACCCAGAACATACGAGATCAGTTCATGTTAATACAGATATAGTATAGCTTGGTGAACTGTGCCTTTTGGTGGATGAGTATATTCTAGCCTGCAGCAGTACACAGAGCAAGATTTCATGAACTATTGACATGGTGAACAAATTGAGGACTTATTTGTGAATTTTGCCAAAAGCAGTTAGTTTTGATAAAATAGTATGGGATTTTACCAGAACTATGATAGGAATAAAAGCATTTGACTTCAAAAATGTATTGAATTTTATAAAAGAATTAAATAGAACATGAATATATTTACATACAGAATTGAACAAAACCTTGAGAGATGTAAAAGGAAATTTATTCATAATGCAATTGTTTGTACGACCAGCCTTGAATCCGAGAGGATCAATGATTTACACATATTGTGCATAATAAGATCTTAAATTTATACTTGTTCGGGGTTCGTAGCATGTACGCACGCCATTCCTTAATTACTTTTTAGCCAAGTTGTATCAAATCTGTAGTAAATACAAGAAAGTGGTACTAAGTGCATTATATAATTTTAATGTACAAAATATTGTTGCAATTTTTAATTTTTTGTGGAAATTGCATAAGTTACTTTTGGGTAATATTGAACAAATTATAATTCTTGTGATTCACAATATGAGGGTGTCAATTGCTCTTGCCAGTCCAATTTTTGACTACTAGGGGCCATTCTCCGATAAAGTGTTCAAAAACGATTTTTCGTGTCGCTCACAGTCATACACGGTTTAAAGCCTGTTTTGCTCGTTAAGATGAATGCTTATTAATGTAAATTATACTTAAGAGTTATGCTTTCAAAATGATATGGGCTAGAAGTTGTAACCAGGCAAGAAAGTATCAAGCAATAAGGCTGATGATGCATAATTCTGTTTTTCGCATGTCGCCAGCCCAAAGGCCATCTTTAAAATGTGTCCCTGCTCGTTACACAAGAGCGCATATCACAGGTAACATGACATTTTTATCAGCCTCTATTATGCCCTAATTATAAAGTTCAAAACATGATAATATTGGATTATTAAAGTTTCGTAAGAGTTCTCTGAGAGCATGTCGCCAATATCACAGACAGATACGTTACCATAATTCAAATTGATAGATAATTGCCAAAAATAACGATAGAAGAATGTTCCAATATGCGATAAATCAAGCACATGTCAATGTTATATTATACATGTTTTGCTAAATCTGAGTTTTGCAAAGTAAAAATTTCCAGGCCTGGTAATGAAAGAAATCCCTCATGTTACGTTCATACGTTACTTACCTCCTGCAGCGCTCTTGCTAAACACTGTGACACATAAAGTCGAATACCACACCATGCTTTAGTATGATGGTAATAACTGATGAAAAAAAAAAGATATAGAGATTAAGTCGGTATAGCATGTACTTTTATTCAGAACAGCGCGATTAAGAAAAAGGCCGGCCAGATACGTTACCCATAATAACGTTACTTTAGTGTTAACGTTAGGCAATATACTAAAAATCGGATATTTTTTTAAGATCACCCATGCATTGTTCTGTGTTCTGAAAACATTAAAGTTTACGATTTTTAATGATTTTCAGGAATTCATTAATGTTGATATTTGGTCATTTTGGAGACCAAACCCGAACACTTTAACGGAGAATGGCCCTCGGGTCAACATTGCCACCCTAGTCACTATTGGGTTCGCATACAAGTAGCGAAATGTTACGTTGAAAAGAGCTCAACAAAAGATTCTGTGGGTCCATTATAAAAGAAAAAGGGTTTAGTAATTGTAAATATCCATTTCAGTGTTGATTCGCACTTTAAACACTATTACTAAACTGAAAATGCTCCTGCGTAATATTTGTATTGAGCTGGCTCTGGATGTTGACTTACCCATGATGCATTGGGAAAACATCACCTCTCTGAGGCAACCGTTGGGGGTGCACTTTATTGTGAATTGCAAGAATTGAACATTTATTGCGATTAATCTATTTTAACTTAACTCAGTGTTCTAGACTGACCAAAATATTACCGTAAATTTATGACATGTGCTTTATCAGAATTTTTCGTTTGGGTTTTGAGAAATTGACCAAATCTTACCAAATTAACACTATCAGCTAGTAAAAGCTCAATTCCCTTGGCACAGTTCAGTAGGTTTCATTCACCAATGTATTTTGAAAATATACCCCTGGTTTTGGGGTATGATATATGATACCCAGATCACACAAGGTCAGTTCATGTCAATGTATGTACAAGTACAACCCACTGAACTGTGCCCTTGGTGGATGAGCATATTTTAACTCATAGTGTAAATGGCTCTGACATGCTACAAACTCTTTAAGACAGAAAAGTTTGCCAGTTGGTTAGCTAATTATCTGTTATTAGCATTGTAACGGAAATTTAGATGCTAACCAAATAAGAATGCTCTAGAAGGAGCAAACACGATTAATTTGTAGTATGGGCAGAAAATGTGGAAAATGGTGGCCTATGTTGATCAATTTTTATAATGAAAAAAAAAATAGAAAATAGAAAATTATAAAAAAAAAGATGTCATTTTTTAAAAACTAAGAAGTGCTGATCAAATGATGGATCAAACTTAACATGTGAGTACCAATGACTTGATTATATTCTGATCGGAGGGTATATTTGTGTGTTTGATACTGTCAATACTGAAATTCTTATTGTAATTAAAATGGATTATAATCGATATAAATTGATAAGCTTTTTTTACGAAAATTATAAAAAAGAACAGACTTGTGCCTTGGCAAGTGGATACATATCCCGGGTATATGACGTTTTGTTAGCTACAAAAAGCGCATCTGCTGCAGGGTGTCCGAGTTACGGTTTGCGTTTGAAAGTTAGCTTAATTGTGCATTGAGGGTTGTGGTCATTTTGTAGCGGATGGACTGTAGTGGTAACAAAATTGAGACCTGGTTGTGTACAGATAGATTATAAGTGTTTTAACTTATAGCTTGAGTTGGTTGTTTATCTGCTGTTGTTGAAACTTTGCTCACATTCCGATAATCATAATGTGTGAAGCTCAAATTCTGCATTTTGTACCATGTGTTCAATATGAAGGTCATATTGGTTATTGTGGTTTCTTTTTTTTTCTAAATGTTGGCAGGAATGGAATCCCTTGAAGAGCCTCACTTAAAGAGACACTGGCACATTTGAAAAATAGTGCGCCCTCAAGATTTTTCAAAATCGATATTTTTGCATGGTTGTAAAGCTTTTATATACATTAGCCCTCACCTGAAATGATTAAGACCAAATCGGTGTCCTTATGGGTAAACAGAATGATTTCGTAATTAATGTCGCCGGCGACATTAATTCAGCAGACGACGTAAATGGCGTTTAACACAAGACAACGCACACGGCATGCACCTCTTTCATTTAACACCTCGCTTGTGAAAAACATGCAAAAATGGCTGAGATAAAATGCCCGAAAGATGCAAAAACCCCTAGCCAATAAAGTTTTCTTTTAATAATCAATCAAAAAAAATCTCTGATTAGTTAATAACATCACATAATACCTGTAAATAACCAATCAATTGGGCTGTTAGAGCCTAGTGGGTAAACACGGTTACTAGTCCTCGAAAACTGCATGTTGAGTGGAAGCAAAAAGCTAAGACGAGCTAGAATGCAATTTTTGACGCAGCTGACTCGCCATACTTGCACTGCAGTTCAATGCTAAAATATACAGGGTGTATATATTTTTAAATATTTCTATTAAAATGTAGTATATTTTTAGCCACCCTGTACCTTCAGTGATTTATGGTGCGTTCGTCATTGCTTGATGTCAGGCAATGTCAGCCTTTCAAACATGCTTAATACATTGATTGAAGCATGTACAAAGGCTAGATTTGCCCTACATCAAGCGATGAAGTCTGACCATACCATTAGTCATGGCAGTGATATGAATGTACCGAGTCCGAGGTAGAGATGGTCTGAAGTTCTTATCTGTTGCAAGTAAAGGAAACAAATGAATCAAGAAATTGATGATGTTTTGTAAATAAAGCTGTTAAAATAGGATGCTAATTTGTTATGCAACCGCTGTTTGTTTCTTCTGGGTTAATAACGCTGAATGAAATCAGCAAAGTTACTTTCCAATTTTATGCTCCCATTTGTAGCATACCATTGTTTGGTTTTCACAAGTAACTGAACTGCTGGGTGATCAGTGATTGAGTCTTGTTCATTGTGCCAATAACATTTGTAATGTAATGCCTTTGTTGTTAAACCACAGGCAAATTAGTTGACACCATAGAATTTACATCTTGTTGTAATGACACCATAGAATTTACATCTTGTTGTGATGACACCATATAATTTACATCTTGTTGTAATGTTATGCATAATATGAAAAAAGACCATCTCTGCTACAAGTTATGAAGCCATCATTGTCATAGCTGTAAGAAATACATGATTGGTGAATTGGTGACAGGGTCCACTTTGGCGCAGGAGTATATTAACAGAAGACCCCTGCAGGGTGAGTGATATCAGTATTGTAATATTTATGTTTGAATTTCTCATATACACAACTCATAAGATTTTATTTATGGTTTTGGGTGGGAGTATTAGCATAGACAAACCCTAAAAACAAAAGGAAATCAAAGAAAATGTGGGTTTACCAAAATTCCTGGAAGGAAAAATTAGTTTTCTAGTAATTGAACCAACATATAAGCAGATATATATTTCTAAATAGGTGTGAAATTCTTGTGATCAAGGAAAATGGTGGTTGTGAGGGTTTTTGTTTCAATTTGCCTTAAAATCACTTTCATGAAATGATTTTAAAGCTCATCGGACACCATAGGATCAAAATAATAAATGCATTATTAGGGTTAGGCAGATATGGTTGTGGGAAATTGAGCACACAATGTATATAGTTTCCTTTGCCTTTATTCTGTACATACACATAGGTGTAGCACAGTTTTATTTATAATTGCTGAACTTGAAGTTTGTACATTTGAAGCCGCCTTTACAAAACATAATATAAAGAATAAACTTATTCTAGGACTCTAATGGTGGTTTCATACTTCATCGGCAGACGTCGGCCGATGCTAGCCTTTCGAACATGCTTTGCGTGTTAGATGTATGAACATATGCATTGCGTTAAAAACATGTTCAAAAGGCTTGTGTCTGCAGATGTCTGAACCCACTTTTAAGGGGTTGGACTAGGATGGTTATGAGGGCATCTTGTAGAGAACAACCGATATGATCGGTATTTTTGAAATCTGGCCGATTATGACCTTATCGGTATATCTGATCGGTATCTGCAAAATTCTCATTTTTACCGATTTTCTATACCGATTAAATTAATATTAAAGAGGTCCAAATTTGAATTAAAATTGTTCCAAACTGATGGCCAAATGGTGAAAATAAATGGAAACTGAAACAATCAATTTATTATTTATGTACACAAGAGTGTGTGTGTGTTGTTCCTAACTTACTATTTCACCGTTTTAGTGGTTTATCTAAATCAATCTGCTACTTTCTGGCAGCTTTTGGCTGTAGAAAACGGCAATAATAACGCAAAAAAGTACAAAGAAGAAAATCAAATCGGAAACGGAATGAACCGATTTTGAAATTTTAAAATCTGAAATCGGTATAACAGATATTAGGGTGATCGGTTAGAAACTAGCATCTTGCCTATTTTGAGAAAACTAAGAGTATCATTGATATAAAGACAACATTCCTACAAAAGGTAGGAGTTTAATGCTCCCTAATCACATTTTTTTTTTGTGTGTGTGTGTAGACCCTTTCATGAAAACATTACTTTTGGGGATTTTTTTAAGCTGATGGATAGTCAGTGGCTTTCTTGTTGTGTCATCTGCAATAGAGCACACAGGAATTGTTTTGGTAGTGCCTGTCTGTGGTAAATATGTTAACCCTAAACATAATTGCCCACTGTTACTTAGAGAATAAAAGATATTTTGTTTGTTTGGGGGTGGCCATCTAGATGGTGTCATAATGGATGGGCATCCAGGTATTTTGAGTGGTGGATCGCGGCGGCAGCCGTCTATCCAACCAAACAACTATAACATATTGGACCCATCCATTATTACACCACTAAGATGGCCAAAACAAAAAATAATCATCTTTTATTCTCATTCGTGTTTAAATTGTTGCGATTTGTTGCTTATTTTACAATAAATACGATCCAAATTTAATTTGTCAAATTTGTTAACATCATTATTTTTTTATTATTTAAATAATTGGCCGCACCCCTCTTGAAAACAAATGTTTCAATCCAAGAAACCGATGTCCATCGCGTAGTGATCGTCACGCTGCTGCGTAAATTGCATTTGCGCCCCAACGCGACATGCACGAGGCAGTACACAAAAACGCGCCGTTTGGCGGGTGTCATATAATCGACTAACATCGCGTAATTTTGCGCCTATCCATCTATTACCGCAGTATGATTAGGCGGAGCTTTGAACCAAACCAATCAATTTCCCTGTTAACATGATAAACCACGCCCACTGAATAAGATTATGTATATTGGAGCATTGAAGTCCTGCCTCATGTAGGAATGTTTTAAATCAGTGCTGCTCTTACTTTTTTCAAAGATGAACTCAAAACCAGGCTAATCAGAACCCCTTAAACATCTTCATGATGTAAAGAAAAGGAAAATGCATAGACCAACCGATCTAACTGTCGTACCTTAAGACCAGAACAGTCTTGCTCTGATCACGGTTAAAGGACAGTTATAAGACGCTGAGTTTGCTTTGCTTATTTATATATGCAATTTTCACTTTGTGTGGAAGGAGTACATTAGTGTTATGGAGTAATTTTTTAGATGTTAAATTTCTGTTGAGATGTCTGAAATGTCATGTGATTACATGTGAAGAAACTTTTTGCTGTTGTCTGAATGTGGTCTTTTTCACATTATGAACAGTTATAAAAGAATTTTGAGCAAGGAATCAAAGATGTTTTTGCTCCCAGAGAGTTTAAATTTTGCTTTTCTTCATATGTTTGTTTGTGAGGTGTTTGAAAATTGTGAACATTAAAGCAATTTTGCAAGTATTTAATATTGTGTGTAAGTGATCAATGTTGTTATTGAGTGTTGAAAGAACGGTGCCCAGTTGCCACTGTTTGCGAATTGAAAAATTGGTTAAGTCGTCACTGACGACATAGATTTAGACTGTAACATTGCATTGTCACTATTTTTGGTATTTTCTACATTGAGTTTATATAGCTAGGTACTGTAGTAATGTAGTGTTTACAAGTGATGTTTGCATCTTATTAAAAAAATTCTTTAAAAATATCTTGTTATAACATGAACAAATTAAAGAAAGCTATTTTTTGTAAATGGATGAGTAATTCAAAGACATGTTGTTGTAAAGATAATGGCCAAAATGTTGGCTTGTCCCTGAGGGTGTTTTGATTCAATCCCACAATGCATTGCAATGTGCCTATACTGTACTGTACTAAACACATGTCAGTACTTAAGTGTTCAAGAAAGTGCTAGCACCTTGTAGGCTTAATGAATGTAAAAGTCAGGTTTTTTATGTGTTAAGAATAGGGTTTTGTGGGATCACAAGACCGTATTGAGGTGAAATTTCCCAAAACTGGTGCATTGGGGGATTGACTCAATACACCCTATGGGCTTGTCTAGTTGAAATATATGCCCCACTCACGTGAAAGTTTAGATAGTGTCTTCTACAGGGGGAGTACAAATTTAAAATAGAATAGCACTTTAGGTAACTACTACAGGTAAAAGTGGAAATATTCGCGCTACATTAATTTTCACGCTTTTCGTGCACTTCTGAACAAGCGTGAAATTAACAACATGCGAATATGTTTTATTTTGTAAGTCTAGAAAAGCGAATTTAAAAACAAGTGAAAATGCTAAAAATTGCAGGAGCGTGAAAAATTACATGTGCGAAAATTATCACTTCTACAGTACATTTGAAATTTATACTCATTTTGTGGAAGACTAATTAACATCTACAGGTGAGTGTAGATAACAAATGGAATAGGCCTTTGCATACATTAATTTGATGTAAACACCCCATCTGTAGAATATTTAGGTTAAGTTCTCTACAGGGGAGTAAGAATTCCAAGTAGAATAGCACTTTGAGTGTGTAGATTAAAAATTGAACAGCCCACTGGATAAGTTCATTTGATGTACACACTCCCTCTGGAAGATATGTTAAGTCTTTTACAGAGGGAGTATGCATTACAAGTGGAATGTCCCCTTGTACTTCAGTTATGTTATAAACAACATCTCCAGTTGTTTGATGTTTTTCGTTTAAGCTTTTTCCACAAGATGATATTGTATTGCACACTGCTTGTACTATTTGTATCCCTGTGAATAGGATAAAGTCCAAATGGACAAATAGCCCCCTCAAGCTTGTGCCTCCCTCACATGCAAATTTGTGCTGAACAAATAGTGCCCAAGTCAAATATGCTGCTTTGCAGTGCATGTGCCTTTTATCCAAAGAAACTACCTATTCAGGTTCTGCATTTTTTAAGCAAAAATATCTAAGCATTGATCTCCATTATAGTCTAGGGCAGAATTAGGTGACTAATTATGCAGACTGTTTGTGTCAGTCAGCGTTGTATGATTGGCTAGAGTTTAGTCTTGACCTCTGACCTAAAATGGTAGTACAGGTATGTACTACAGGCTTCTACGAGATTTTGGCCTGAAATTATGCTCCAGGAACATAAATAATCTGGAAAAATATTCTAAGTTAAATATGCTCCATGCATGTGCATTGAAATTTTTTTCTTAGAATATTTCTCCAGTCCTGGACCATATGCTCCTGGAGCATAATTTTGAGCCAAAATCTCATAGAAACATACGGCAGTCAAGACCCTCAGTTCACCTCTCTCCTGCAGTTCTTTAAACCCTGTTCAATATACTCTAGATTGTAAAAGCCCCGACTTACAACTCAACGTTCCAATTTTCAGTGCCATAGCCGAAATTTAAGCAATTTTGTTTATTCTGCTGCATCACCACCTCTTATTTGCTGCAAGGTTCAAAATTCCATTCCAAAGACCCTCACGTAAACAAAATTTCCACTTCTTAAATCCTCAAGTTCAGTGCTACACCACCGGACACCCTAGCGCTCCTTTGGCTTTGAGCAAGTTATGTTTGTTCAAGTTGGATTTTAAAACATTTCAAATTGTCAAATTAATTCTTCAGTAATGTTGATAGCTTTCAACCAAATTATCTTTAATCAAGCTCATTTATCAATCCAATTACAGCGCCCATCTGTTCACGCTCTCAAATTATGTACTAAGTTCAAATTGGCTTTTTCTGTCTCTGACTATATTGTAACTATTTGAAATGTATAGCTTGTTGATTTGAGACATTTGACCTACCTCATTGTGTTGTTATAGTATGGCATCACTGCAATAAAATCCCACCATTTCCAGCATGTGTTCTTATGAGCTAGCAGCAATGGTGTAATATCCCTATCAATTTCAGTGAAAGTAAAAGGAAATTTATTTGCACCTCCAAAGTTCTACATGTAACAAATTCTTTATTATTTTTGGACTTAGGGTTAGGGTATTTTGTTAGTTTAAGGCAATAAATAAAAAAATGCGTTTCCTGTAGAATTTTATTAAAGGGGGTATACATGGAACTATTTCCGGAATATTTGGCTGCAAAGCCCCCCCCCCCCCCCAAAAAAAAGTGGTCTAAAATTCAATAATAAAAATTGAACTGGTAATTTACTTAGCAAACTAAGCCAGAATTCTTTTCAGTTCTGGGGACTACCCCAAAGTTCAAAGCAGCAAAGAAATGAATGATCCTTTATTCACATAACACATTCGGCTTACTGCATATAACTCGATACATGACAAACTTGTTGAAGCTGAATTGCCCGACTCATTTTCACACATGATGCTTGTGCATGCATGGATTTGTGCATGCATGCGTGACTAAATTTGACATCATTCAAGCAGAACTGACTGAATCTGATGCTTGCAAGCAACAACATATTTATGTCAGTTGTACATACATGAATGCACATGTATGAATATCTAATCGCCGATAAATAAGGCAGTAACTCTGGGGTTTCAGTCGTCATCCAAGTTAAAATGTCAGCTTTCAGTTTCTTGCTGTAAATGCAGTTTTTTCTTTTAAATGTATTTTCTAAGGTTCCATTTAAGAGCCTTGAGAAATTAATGAGCATGTATAACATAATTTTAT